>JAODUE010002516.1:0-11727 GCA_027564755.1 Amblyopsis hoosieri
CAGAAGATCAGAGACCTAAGGAACACACTACAAGTGATGGCATAAGACAGAGGAGCAAGAGAAATAGGAAACAACCAGCTTGGATAAAAGACTATGTTACCTGAGAATATAAAGAGACATACTGTATAATATAGTTGGTGATAGTTAAGGTTTGAAAAAGAAAAAAAACTGTTGTAATTAATACAGAAGAAGTAACAAGGATTAATATGATGACAGGTATGTTTTGTTGATAAAAATATGTGGAGATATTTTTTTTGCTGGGAAGAGAAAGTGTATGCATACATACTAAGGTTACAGTAATAGAAGTAACAATGTTTAAGAAAGGGGGAAATGTTATGTTCTGTATGTTAATAATATTCCAGGCCACTAGGTGGTGCTAGTAACTGCTATTATACAAGAGAGATAGAAGAAGTGTAGGAGAGAAAAAGTAATTACTGTGTGAACGAACAGGTTTGAATAAACGTGGAATTGTTTTAACGTTTTCTCTGTGTCCGACATTTTACAAATACATAACAGAGTGTGTAAATACGTGACTGAAAAACGGAATGAATGAATGCCCATATAGTGGTCATTCAACTTAAGGCATTGTAAATCGCCAAAGAGCTAAATGTAACCAACGATTTCAAAGCTAGCCGGATGGTGTAGAAGAATGTTCAAAAACGGTACAGCAAGTTTTATTTGATATATTTTTAGTATAATGAATTTTTTACAAATAAGTTATTTTCTTTGTTCAAACCACATTTGGTCTTCAAAAAGTGTTTTTTCAAAAATTATTATTGAAAAAGGGGGGGGGGGGGGTCGTCTTATATTCAGATTAATATGGTACTTTAATTGGAAAACACACTGGGCCACATTGGTTGAGCTGCCTCAACAGCAAAGTTTTGTTTTGCTTCCTAGGGCAAAACAGAACTTGGGCTGCATTTTCAATTTAAGTGTGAATTCATGCTGATTTAATAGGTCAAGTGAGGACATAAGACCTTTACAAAAACCTACCAAAATCCATCAAAACCGTGTAGAAACTAAAGACTGTTCTGGGGTGCGTTTCCCAAAAGCATTGTTGCTAACTACATGGTTGGAACTACACAGTTGCAGTGTTTCCCAAAACCATAGTCCTAACTATGGAGGAAACTACGTTGTGTTACGTGATTCGATGCATCATTAAACATCTCAGGTTTTTCCCAAAACCATAGTTCCAATAAATGTTCGTAACACTGTTGTTAAATTGTGTCATTCAAACTACAGCTCTCGAGGTGTTGTTAGAATGGTAAACAGACTGCATTTATATAGAGCTTTTCTAACCTTTCGGCCACTCAAAGCACTTTACAGTGTTTTGCCTCACATTCACCCAGTCACACCCACATTCATACACCAATGGTGATTGCTGCCTTGCAATGGTGTGACCAACCACCACAAGCAGTTAGGGATTAGGCATCTTGCTCATGGATGCTTACAGGTAGGTCAACACCAGGGTATGAACCCACAACCTTTCGGCTGGGAGCCCAACACCCAGACCACTAGACCATCCTGCTCCAAGCTAGAAGCTGCTAGAAGCATAGTTTGTGGTGACTACTTCGATGGACAGCAGAAGATGCAGTCAAATAGGCTTAGTAAGGCATGTCTAATCTTGTAGGAAAACAGTAGACCTAAGTGTTAGAAAATGTTGCATACTTGTAAAAGTAGGTCTACTTTTAAATGTAGTCTATTTCTCAATAGGCCTACATGTAGTTGCACCTGTAGTCTATGCCTACAGTTTACTAAATGTTTTAGGCTACCTGAAATATGAAATCAAAACAAAATATGAAAAAGCACAACTTTTTTTCCCTTCATGACACTGTTTCTAATCTAAATCAAGTAGGCTAGTGCTTTTGTTGCTGTTATTAAATGAACAACTCATCGCTAGTGTTTTGAACCCACGCATTGTTGAGAGATACATCGATCACGATGATGCATGTATCCAATTGAGCCACCAGCTTTCATGTTGGCCATATAGTATGTTTAAGTATTTTAAATATAAATAGTATACATATTTAGGCTACACAAAATGTATTGCACTGAATGCAATGTATGCCTATTGCTAATTGTTTAAATTCCTTCTAAAACAAAAATACATCACATTCAGCCTAAAATGAGCAGACATGGGTTTAGTTATACCAACTGCAGGACTTGAACTCACAACCTTCACGTTGAGAGCCCAACATATAATTAATATATCTAATATGATTTATATTGTTTTATTTTACTGTTATTATCGTTTCTGATGTTAGCCTATATGAATAGGCCCACTAATATTTGTATTCTTGTTATGGTTGTTGTTATAGCCTACTGTAACTTATTAGCAGGTTGTATGAATAATCTAGATAATAATTGTATTATTTCAAATAATCACAACTACCCTAGGCTATTTAATTCATGCATAATATGACAAAGGTTGTGAGTTTTTGCAAGTTTCCCGCTGTAAAAGTCCGACCAAACACATCTGGAAACATTGTAGTTCGAACAACATAGTTCAAATGATTGTCGTACTAACAAAGTTCATCACTTTAGGGAAACAGTCGTACTTCAGGTGTTCGTTAGTTCAACAATGCATAGTATGATGTAAGTTCAATGCTAGCCTTTGTCGTTGGATGGGAAACGCACCCCTAATTTAATCTTGATTTAACTTCTGGTTTGAGGCTGTTTTGGTGTGGCAGGATAAAAGTGCTTAGCCTATATTCAATTTATTTGGGAAATTGGTTGCATTTATAGTGCTTTTCTAATTTCTCGGTAACTCAAAGCACTTTAAAGTGTTGCCTCACATTCACCCACACATTTATACAGAGATATACGTACGTAGTGGCAATAATAGACATGTTCCCTGCAAAAGGTCTGCTATGCTACTAGCATTTCATGGCATCAGTATTTTAGTTAATTGTAGAAACAGGCCTGAAAATTAATAAGATGTCCAGCTCACCTCAGGCGAGCAGTTGACTTTTGGAGTAGATGCATGTTCACTGTTTCAGGAGATTTCGCAAGCAACGGCTATGCCTTAATTGCCACATTTGGCTGCTTATGTTCCTCATTTCACTGCTATGGCCGTTAAGTTTCCTGAAGTGACATTGAACTTTCTCTCCCTGAACTTTGTTAAATTTACATTAAACCATTTTATTTACAGTGCTCACTTATAAAACCCACCAGAGACACCAAACGATATCTGCCACATTCCTCCAAGCACAAAATGTATGTATATTTCGGTCATATACAAGGGGAAACCCCGTGATCGCTATAAAAGCTTTTAAAACACACACGTTTGATTTGCAGAATAAATGTTTCACACATGCTGTTGCAATGTTAAATTACAATACAGGATCCACAAGGGAGAGCCTATTTCCATTGGATAATCACTTTGCATCCAGCGGATTTATTTGCATAAAGTTGACCTTGACCAAACTTCTTGACGCATCGGAGCTGTTTAACTGGTCGCGCCACTGTCACAAGATCCTTTGCACTGTATTGTCAACGACACCTTGCTACTATCCATAGAAAATGTATTACATCCGTCGGTGGCGGCGGGAGCACCGGAATATTGGACATGCAGCATAATTTTAGAGCCACTAGTCCAGGTGAGGCGAGTGCACTTTTCAGCAACAGTATAATTAAGGGAGTCTTTTGTGTACTGAGGATAATCAGACCACCTTAAAAAGAGGTGGTATTAAAATTGATGTACACTTGTCTAGTAGGCTACATTCTCTAGCTAGGAAAAATGTAGCCCGTGAGCTAGCCTTAGCCTCTTCTGTTCAATACCACTACATCACATAAGGAACTCTGTGCTGAACGTCTGATATTGTACATTTAGGCATATAGCCTGGTAAGCTTGGGCACAGAGGCTGTTTCTCAATTCCAAAATTGCTAGGTACTTGGTGCTAGGTTCTTGAGAGGTACGTTCCTGCCAAGTGTCCTTCTGAGAATGGTCTTGCAAGAACTCGAGGACAGATCTAGATTCAGATGCATATTCATGGATATTGTTCTTGGCCAAATACATTGGGCTCAGGGATGACAACACTAGTAGCGGTATTGTCAGCGGAAAATTGTATACGCCTTTGAACGCTTGATAGCCGGCAAGGTATCATGGCTGTCCCGGTCTGTTAGCTGGACCTCACATCTACGAAATCATTTTAAAAATAATATTTAAATTTGACTCCATCTTGATAAATCAACCACAGATTTGATGTTAAAACATACAGTATATAGTATATTCTCGCTTCAAAAACTCTTAAAACAGCATTTTGTGCTGTTATAGCTAGTATGTGTATGTGTTTTCTCGACTGCCATTGCTGCTTGTTGATTCGCAATGCATTCTGGGATATTCCGCTGACAAGTTCACACACAAGTCACCACTGAATGCATCCTTGGTAAAAAATCAGTAATCGAGAACATTTCCGGGTATTTTATTAGTTCTTGGCTAGATGCAAACTTGAATTGGAACAGTACTTGGCTGTGAATGATGACATTTCACAAGAATGCAAGAACAGAAAAGAGCGCATATTGAGAAACAATTAGACTCTTGGAAGTTCTGGAAGTTATACTGTCAATTTCCATTGGCTATTAGCATTGTTACTCACAAGTATGTATCTGTAATTTCTGGTGCGATGCTAATGCACTGCTTTATTTACCAATTTAAAATTAAACATTTATTTTAAGCAATATAACCGTAGTT
Source organism: Amblyopsis hoosieri (assembly GCA_027564755.1). Classification (NCBI taxonomy): domain Eukaryota; kingdom Metazoa; phylum Chordata; class Actinopteri; order Percopsiformes; family Amblyopsidae; genus Amblyopsis; species Amblyopsis hoosieri. Next base: position 4,694 of record JAODUE010002516.1, read on the forward strand.
TACACATTTGACAGATTACTGTTATTTTTCCAATGATGTCATTGAGTTACATAGTTGGTCGTCCTGCATGTCAATCAAAATACCTTGCTTGTCATGTAGGCGTTTACTGATGCAGTTAGCCAGCGCTGTGTCCCAGACTTTACGTAAGTAAAGAGTAGGCTACTGTAGCGTATGGTGAATCCTTCACTATGTGTAGTCATTTCCAATAATGTTTATTGCATTATAGCTATGTTGAATTATATTGAAATATCCCTCAGTAGTGGTTCGTGGCCACAATTAACTTAGTGGAGTAGACACTGGCTCCAGCTCCTGAATCGCTAGCCAAGCCCACCTTTGATATACAGCTGCACACCCCTAACACCTATACTGCAGCCTGAACCCACCTCATCCTCATCCTTAAAATGGCTACTAACACTCCAACACTCATTCACAGTTGGTGGGAAAGAGAGGGGAGGGTTGGCAAATTTCTGATTTGCAACACGCTAGGAACTGATTTGTATCCTTTGTGTATGATTGTATAACACACACACACACAAATAAAAACAGCAGCAAGATTTACCAAGGCAAAACAGCTAATGGGCAGAAAATTGGTGATTTTATGGCCATTAAGTGCCATGGCTTGATGGGCTGTGGTGGTAACCTATGTGATGATCAATTTTAAAATCGGTCTTACTGGTTTAAAATTTGTTTCAAATGTGTCTAAAATTACTAAAGGTTAATGTAAATATTACTTTCAGATGACCACAGTTTTTCAATATTACATTCAGAATACGAATGACCACTGCAGATAAATTAGATCATAACAATCAGATTAAATGGGATCTAAAAATACAATATAACAAGAAAATCTTCTATCGACCAAAAACCATCTTTAAGCATTTTTAGCCTTTGTAAAAAGTGAAACATTAAAGTGAAGGTGGTTTTAATTGGCTATGCAGCACATACCAGCAAGTCAGAACTCTCAGGTCAAGATAATAAACTCAGACATGAACATGTGGATCTAATCGCTTTGAGAATTATTATTAACACAAAAAAAATACAATACAGTGTAAAATAGAATAAGCAAATTAGTATACTGATATTAATTAGCCTATATGCTACGGTATAGGCCTACCCCTCTGATGTAAGCTTACGGTTATGGAACATTTTCTTGATATAATTATCTACTCTGACCTAATATCCATCCCCCATTCGCATTTGAAGACAATTTTACCAATATTATCCATCCCTTATGTCCCAACCACTTTTAAATGTTTGAAACTAGCTAGCTAGTTACTTACATTAATATATCTCCATTAGCTTGTGCAATCAATGCACACGCATAACCTTTTATTAATTACATTGTTTAATAAGAGACACTGTAATGACTTTCATGACAATATTAATAAATTGTATGTTCCACTTTACAGGTGTCTGAAAATGATTGAATATGGAAAATATATATTTTAATAACAGGTAAGATTCTTACAGGTAATCATAAATATCTTATAATATAAGTATTCCCATCTAATCAACAGATGGTTAGGATTTTTGAAAAAGAAATGGCCTATTACAGAAATGTATTATATGTAGCCTAGATTTCAATGAATTCTTGACCTTTCTCTATATAAATAAAGATGAACATTTAAATTTGAAAAATGTTTTTTGTTTGAGATTCTTTCTTTCTTTCTGTCATCTGACCCCAATTCAGCCATAAGGCATAATTTCAGTGCATTCATGGGTAGTAACTGTGTTTATAGATCATAATGCTGATGATGATTATTTTGACATTTGTTTGCAGTAATTGCTATAGGGTTAGGGTTATGACATTACATATAGGAAGCTAACTGGGGGCCCAGTGTTATGCCTATTCCATATTTAATGGAACTGGTGAGCATGTCCCTAATTAAAAGCCTGAGATGCAGATGTAAACTGCTCTTCCTCCCTCTCTCCTAATTTGCATATTTCAGTCAGAACTTCAAAACACCTGCTGCCCTGGGCGTAAGAAACACAGGGCTTTTATTTAACTACAGCAAAAAGACCAGTAAAACTCATCTCAATGACTCGACTACGACAATGCTCAAAGGCCCCGCCTCTCCACCGCAGATGTACATTAATTCAAGGCTGAAGAATTGTAACTAGGCTAGGGTTTGGCTTTGCAATGCCTAGGAGAAGCCTGTTGTCTAGCTCAATCGTGTCACTTTTAGGGGTCTATTCAAAAGTATTCATGCATCTGCCTTGAGCCACAATGGCTATGAGTTCATAAATTGTCAGCCTGCTTGCCTAAATCTTTTGGTTCTCATTGTTCCATTCTCCTTAATAAACTTTTGGAAGAGTTAATCAAGTCCTTCAATAGCCACACACACAGACACACACACACACAAAAGACAAGGTTCTGGATTCTCTTTTTCCTTTTTATGTTGTTAATGCATGCTCATCTATCAAAAGACCAAAATGGAGGGCTGACATATGAACTGTTTCACTCTGCTAACTCTGTTAATTCAAAACATGCTTTCTGTCCAAAAGCTTAATTGTAGCAATCACTAATAATTGACTTTTAGAGTAAGTTCTAAATAATTTCTAAGGTACTGTATATATTTACTTACATTTATGTCACCCACATTTAATGAAATCACTGTCCGTATTAACCAATTATTCAGATACATAATCTGTGAGAAGTAAAAAAAAAAAAAAAAAAGTATACCTTTAACATCTTTAAACATTTTATGCTAAACAATGTTGTTCAGGTATTGCAATCCCTATAGAAAGTTCAGTGCATTTACATGGTTTTATGGTCTTTAGCTTGTTAAATTGACATGATCGTATAATTTACATTATTGGCTGATAGCATAGGCAATAACGTGGCATAAATCATTTTAATGCTATGATTTAAAAATGTCCTTTAATCCACTTTCATACCTTTGAGTAGCGTGAACACTAACTCGCCTATCCCAATTTATGGCCTCTTTATGGGCTTTATCTCTGTATATTTACAATCCAAATAGGATTCTGTACTCTATTTACAAATAAATAGTATTCCTTCAAATATACCATGCACGATGCTCACAAAAATAAAAAACAAAAATAAAACACATGAAGAAAGAATATACACATTTTAATCTAAATTGCGAGTTATATTTGATCTGCTATTCTAGTTGAATATATCAAAAATGTCAGGTGAATTTAATATATTTTATTATAATTTAATATTATTATAAATTATTATTATTATCATCATCAAGTTACAGTCATATAAGCTTGTAGTGCTTTTTGTGCATCATTTATATTGACTGAACAATTACATGCAACATATAATTGTATATAATGTAATATAATCATATTTAGTATAAGTAATATGAATATGCAGGTTAATATGTCTAGACATTCTGAAAACATTTTGAGTTACATTATTGTTTAAATCTGTCAAAAATAATGTTAGATAAAAGTATTCAGCCACCATCATATAATCTTTCAAGAAAAACTTCAAGAAATACTTCTTCTTCCAAGAAAAACAACTGATATATTGCTTTACCATACTGTACATTGTAATTGAAAACGTTTGATTTTTATAAACAGTAGTTTTAGTTGTTTAAGGGATTAGCTCTAAGTGTAGAATAACAAGCATTCGGGAAGATTTACGTTATTATTATTGATAAATTCAGTGGCGCAGGACATGTTTTTTATATGGGGGGGATGAAAGTGTGACAAAAAATGTCTCAAATTTTAAGACTGTACAACTATGCTTTTAGTTATTAAAACTAAATATAACGCCAGAGTGAAATCTGTCCCATCCGGGACTTGAACCCCGCTCCCCAACGCGAAGGAGAAAAACATTACAAGGTTAATAAATAATAATAGAAAGTTATAATAAACTGTACTATCGTATCTATTCAAGTATTTGTAAGTAAGATTTACGTAATTTATGGTTGCAGCGCAATTGTCTTGACATCGTGACACATGGTTATGACATTGACTACACTACTACACTGGTCAACATGCCAACATGATCACTGGTCAACAACACATGCCATTATATATCTCCCTATTAAAACAAGAAGCAAACCACTCTGAAATGTTCCCCTTCCAAGAACGGTCAATGTACAAACCTATGTTATGCGCAGGGGAATTGTCAAGCTTTTAGGGGAGTTGGCGAAATGATGCACATTTTAGACTCAACATGGTTTTACAAGCCTAAGCCTATTTTTTCACTTTTCTGAAGCCAAAAAAGCAAGAGGAGATACCAACAAACACCGTATTTATTTAGCTTTCTCCTGTTTTGACCCCTGTCCCTAAGTCTGGCCAAGATGGCAGCACCCGAGCCAGCCTTTGTCCAGGCCTCCGAGCCAGCCGTAGTCCCCGAGCCAGCCTTTGTCCAGGCCTCCGAGCCATCCTTAGTTCAGGCCCCAGCCTTTGTTCAGGCCCCAGAGCCATCCTTAGTTCAGGCCCCAGCCTTTGTTCAGGCCCCCGAGCCAACCTTAGTTCAGGCCCCAGCCTTTGTTCAGGCCTCCGAGCCGGCCTTAGTCCAGGCCCCAGTGCCCATTGCGTCCCCCGTACATGTCTCCGCCGCTGGGCTCCAGCAGCCACCTCATGATTCCACCGCTGGGCCGCAGCCGCATCATGTCTCCACCGCTGGGCCGCAGCCGCATCATGTCTCCGCCATTGGGCCAGAGCCGCATCATGTCTCCGCTGCTGGGCTTGTCCCGCCGCAGTAGTCCCATCTGACCGTCTTTGCTGCTGGGCCAAGTCTGCTGCAGCCTCCTCTGGCCCCACCGTCCGTACAGTTGTCCTTGTCCCATGGGACTTTACCCCATGTACCCATGCCTGAAGAGCCTTCACCCCATGTGACTCCGCCTCCCGGGTTTCCGCCCCATGAGACTCAAAAGGTCCCGGAGCCCAAGGAGTGGCCAGCTCCATCGGAGTCTGTGGATTGGCCACCACTCAAGGAGTGGCCGCCGAACGAGGACTGGCCACCACCACCGGAGCCTCCAGTGATACCTCCACTGTCTGAGCCCCTTGTGTCGTCCACGCCTCCTGTGTCGTCGTCCACACCTCCTGTCCGGTCCCCGGTGCCGGCCCTGCTTCCTGTCCGGTCCCCGGTGCCCACCCTGGTTTGGCCTGGCCCCCCAACACCCGGGCAAACCCCCTGACACACACACACATGTTGTGCTGTCCACCTCCGTGTTTTCTCCCGTGTTCCAGTCCGTGTTTCCCCTGTGTACCTGGTCTTGCCCATGTTGATTGTTATTGATTTCACCTGCCACTCATTGTCTGTGTCCAATGGTCTGTCTTGTGATCCTGTAAGACCTAGTGTGTTCTGTAGTGTTTGTCGAATTGTCATTTCATGTCAGCCCTTTGTGTTGTCTATATCTTCCTTTTTATTTGGAATTAGAAACCCCTAAAGCCGAGTGTCGTGCATTTGGGTCCATCCTGCCCGAGAGTCTGACACAATGTAGGCTGATTTACCCTGTTATGTAAGGATATTGCTGTAGTATAGCCTACATGTTTGTCATTCAGATTGTGCATTGAGACTGGTGGAATTATAAGATACTGTAGCTCTCAAAATCATTTTGTAGTTCTGTCTGCTTCTCTCTGATATTTCAGAACTATTATTTGAGAAATGTGCTATACCTTTGGAATACATCAAACACCATTTGCCTACATGCCATGTACAAATAGCTTACTTTACCGGCATGCCTATAGCAAACAACCAAGGAGGTTGGGGCATTGAATAGTGGACTATAGCAGACTTGCCAACGCTGGTAGCCTTATGATGATCATCAAAGGTGGCAAATAAACAAATGTAACTCGAGTTACATTTGAGGCTACATCGGACGTAAAATTAAAACATAATTACAAAAAAAAAAAATATCAAAAGTGGCGGGGACAATTTTGTTCTTTACGAAACTTGGGGGGGATGTGTCCCCCCGTCCCCCCCACCTACTGCGCCCCTGGATAAATTAAAATTCCAAGCACCTTCCAAAAAATCCAAGGACACTGTACAACAAAGTTCAAGCTAACCATAATCACAAAAACACATAAAACCAGAGCTGAATTAAAAGATATGAGAAAAGTCTAGCCTGAACAGATCAGTCTTGAGTCTGTTTTTAAAATGTATGTATAGAGTCTGAGTTGTGTGTTTCACAGAGTGCCACAGTTTAGGGGCAGCCAGCGAAACTGATATCTTGTACGCCAGGGGCCTTTAAGATGAATTCAGTGGGAGAGCCAAATGAGGTGAATCATAAATTCACAGGTGAATACATAAAAACTACTATATGGAATTACAGATTCTAATTAGACTAACTAATTATATATTTTCTTGACCACTGGCAAGATGAAGGGTTTACCAACATCCTTGTAGGCTCAATTAAAAATTAACACCAGTGGTGACATTTTATTATTTTGTGTTTGCCATATTGTTTCTCTTAAGATCTCTTTGTTGGCCATTGTCCTCTGCCTACACTTTGCAAAGAGAACATTAATGGGACACCCTAGCCTGCAGACTGCCCTCAACCCCATATTGCCTACTTCCCTCTTTTTGAGCTGCTCCTCTTTTGTTCACTGATCAGCCTCCTGTTGGGTTGCCAGACAAGATTCTTGGCATTTGTCGGCAAAATGAAAGTAGGATTAAGGGATGGCTACTGAACACTCCATGGCAAAGAAGTGGGCTGTTATTTTACGATTCATGCCCCTTTTCCCAGTTTAGCAGCTCCTCTTTACATATATTTGTTTTCTCAAAGACATCATTGAGTAGAGACCCATGAGGACACAAAGAATGGGAGAAAATCAACAAGAGGGTCAATCCTAATAGATCTTCCACTGGGGCTATTTTTGGTAGCACTGACATTGTGTTTCTATTCAAACTCAGCACTATATTATAGAACTTGTTGTCTAAAACCCAAATTGTGCTATTGCAGTAGACCAGGGGTGCCCAACCCTGGTCCCGGAGAGCTACCGCCCTGCATGTTTTAGATGTCTCCATGCTCCAACACACCTGATTCTAATGAATGGCTCGTTATCAGTCTCTGCAGAAGCCCATTGATTTGATTCAGGTGTGT
>JAODUE010002517.1:0-11726 GCA_027564755.1 Amblyopsis hoosieri
TGCAAACTGAGATGTGTGCGCTTGTGGATGGTAAAAATACGTGTGGATTATACTTTTGCGCTTGAATAATATTGATATAAATCTACCCGCATAAAATTAATATACAAACAATGACATGTAGGCTATGTTGCTAATTACTGTGTGTGTGCTATAACACACGTTTTTTTACATTTTAGCTTCATCGTTGCCGATATGCTACATAGTGATTGCACTTTGTCTATCAACAGGAACGATTAAATTAAATTACTGTAATTTTGTTATCGATATTGGTTACTTTCCAGTTTAACTTGCCTGTGCAAGTGCTTCATCGTTGCCGATATGCTACATGTGTAGTGATTGCACTTTGACTATCAATAGAAATAAACCCTCATGGCAATTGAAAATCCTGGTGGTTAGTGGTGTCTTAATAACACAAAGCAAGATCACATCGGGTACATACCTGTCAAAGTACGTGGAAAGGACCCACACGCAAACAAGATATCAGCCGACAAGGTTTAATAAAAGTCTACAATTCAAACTCACAGTCAAGGGCAGTCCAAGGTCTTAATCAAATGAATACAATAAACGGGAAATACAAAAAAGTGCAGGCTGATTCTAGGTTAAAACAGGCAGGGTTTGGTAACAGCTCAGCAAAAGACTAGACTAGGCAATAAATAAGTAGTAATAATTAATAATAAGTAGTAAATATCAGGCAAGAGTAAATTTGACGATCTGACAAAGAGTGCTAACAGGAGCCGTGAGACATAAGGCGATTGCTGATCGGGAAAAGGTGGTGCAGCCAGGATCTGAGGAGAGAGACAGAGAGAAAGAGAGAGAGAGAGAGAGAGAGAGAGAGAGAGAGAGAGAGAGGGCACTAGACGGGAGCACTGACACATACCCATAAACACATTAATAAATTAATTTATTAAGGGTTACATAGCACGAAACTGCAGCCGTTCTTGCCACAGGGTTATTGGACAGACAGCTGCTAGCAACAACACAAAGTGATGGGCTATTCGGTTAAACAAGAAACGTTAAAATTAAACAAAGACTATGTCTATCTTTGTTATCACGGACGCAACGTTAAATGTTTTATATGACTGATCACTGACCCAGATAAAAACTTTATTACTTGCTGTACCAAAAACGGCAATCCGTTTCCGGCAGGGGATACAATTTCGTTATGACACGCAAGTGCATCTTTATAAATGAGCAATGCTTAGGTTAAGTAAACCAACACATTATTTAAAGCAGCCTATTTCTAATCCGTTTATGGTTTCTGAACAACCAAGCCTATATTAATCTAATGTAGTTATTGATGTGCACATCACTCTTGATAATATACATGTCCTGCAGACTCAACTTGTTAATGCTATGGTAGCCTACAGTTACTGTATCATAAAATAGATTTACAGATTTGGTCATCAGCAAATGTTGAACATTAAACATTTACTTAGGGTTTGTGTACTGGCGATCAACATCAGTTCCTTGCCTTGTATATTTTGCTGATACTAGGTAGCTGGCCATATCCGCATAGGGGCATTACCAAACAAATTGTGTACAAAAATCTACACAACATATGCAAGTTTCTCTCATTCGCCTTTTTCCCTGCCCCTATACCTTTTTTTGCCAATACAGACCAGGAAGCTAACAGTCCACTTTGAAAGGCTTACTACTTCTGTGTCACATCGACATTGCTAATTCCAAATACAACTAGAAATACTTGGTTTTCATGGAATGTGCCCCCAGAACGAGGAAGCCTTAGAGAGCCCATGGATACACGGTGAGCCCAACATTTTTATAACTTGCTTAAGTTTCTTAAAGGTACACTCCTTGGTTCTATTATGATTTCCCACTGAAACAGTGTTATGTAATGCTGGCTTCAACCACCAAGGGTAATTCCAGACACAGACTGGGAATTAAGTGTACCTTTATCTTGCCATTGTCTGACATGATTGCCTAGGCATTTTTAGGCTAATTACAGTCCGTCCACTGTAAGAGTGATCAAGCTGTCGTAGCAACTTGCTTTAAACATTTATTTTAATTTTCATATAATTCAATCCAATATTGATATTTACCAAAGTTAAAACATCTTTTTCATCAGAGAAGATTAAATAAAATGCTGAGGATACCTTGAAGTATGTGCCTGGAAGGATGCGAACCGAACAGCAGCAGCAGATGTCCAAAGATGAGCTAGAGGAGGAGCAAAGGTCAGTACCAAATTCCATGTTACCACACCATGCTACAAACTGTATGTCTTTCTTTTATACCGAATTTTTTGGTAAAAATGTTTTGGCCATATCAGTGAAACATTTTGTTTATATTTAAAGGTGGCTATCCAGGAGAAAATGTAGATGTTAAAGCCAAGGCTGAGATAGTGTAGTTTGGTCTGCATCATTTTGTTTGTGTTCCCATTTAACATCATCCTGTTTCTACACAGCCATGTGTTTTTACGACATGTGTTTTTACCACGCCCAGATTATCCAATGGGCCTTATGGGCACAGGCCCAGGAGCCAATGCGCATTTAGAGCCCAACCGAGGAGAAGAATTTCAGATAATGACATTATGTATAACCAATCAAAAGTATCCTGATATATTTGTATTTATTTAAATATATATATATATATATATATATATATATATAATTGGTCAAGCACAGGTGTGCAAAGCACATAACAGCCCCTGTGCTGTCTTAAAATAACCCTGCGCTGAATCGAGCGTACTATGGGAGTAGTCATCGTAGTTCAAAATGAGTGTAGTTAACCCAAACGAAAAAGAGAGAGGAGAGTGATAAGTCTTTATTTAGACGTGCCATCTATTGAAACGTTCTTAAAACGTCTCAGGAGAATCAGGAGAAGAAGGTGTGGAAGATGACGAACAATTTAGTAACAAGGGAACTGAGGAGGCCAGTGTTATCAGCGCAGCACAAACTGAGGCTAGCTGTCTACTCTGTTATGACGCTGATGCACTGCATCTTGCTTTCCACTAGACAGGCAGGCAAGCAAGGTAGCCGCCAGCCTCGAACAACTTGCTTGCGATGGGTTATTAGGGATATTTTTCCAGGGAGTATAGCGCAACTTCAAATGTATTGGCAGGCAGTGAATGGTAAGTAGCCTAACATACACAAAAGGTGGTTAAAACTCATTTTATTTTATGATCGATAGGACGCTTTTTAAAATATCTTTAATCTAGTTCAAAACTCGTCAGCACTACAGTCTGTACAGCAACATGAGTTTTCATTGCAAAGCATTCCTACATACGTATTTCAAAATGCATTAAGTCAAAACTATAATATGCCTAGGCTATCTGCAGATTTTGGCAAATATGCACACTACTTTCAGTAGGCTATAGGTCTATATAATACTATATGTAGATGTAGATGTAGAAAACTTTGATTCCAAAAAGGGCAATTAATTCATCCACACATGTACAACATCTTATCACATGACATATGACATATGCGTTAAACACAGATAAAAAATAAAACAAGGTCAGTATCGGACAAGATAAAAGTATTGTACAAATTTAAATAAATAAGTTTATTAAATATACAAAAACCTTCCAATCATTTAAAATTAGTTAAAGTGATTACAGTTTGAGTTTAATAATGTTATAGCCGATGGGATGAAATATTTAGAATAACGGTTAGTTCTCCTCCGAGGTGCCAGATAACGGCGACCTGAATGCATCAACACGAAAGCTGGATACAGAACATGATGTTGTTGGCTTAAGATCGTTTTTGCCTTCTTTTTTAAATTATTTTCACAGAGTGAATTCAAGTCCCTCAATTTAATTCCAGTTATCTTTGATGTCCTTAATGGGTAACCCATTGTACCAACAAATGCAAGAAAAGGTTAAAATGCTTTCAATAAAAGGGCAATTAAAGTTATTTAAGATCTTAATACTAACATTAAAAGATCTTCCTCAATAAGTGAATTCTTTGTTGTGTTAATGTCAAACTTAAGTTTACTGTCAAACACAGTCCCAAGGTATTAATGACTCCACAATCTGGACCTCTTCACCATGTATAACCCTGGTTACATATTCACATTAAGTCCTGAAAGAAAGTTTAAAATAAATGGTCTAGCTTCCCATCTATAAGGGACAGGATTCATTTAGATCTTTGGAATTTTTAGATTTAGGAATCGTATGATGGTTGATGTCTTCCAGATTGTAGGTATCTGACCGAGGCCTGCACACATCTGAAAAAGTATGGTGAAGATCCCACTGAGCTGGTCGGCACAGCAACGTAAAGTACGGCAACATATGGCATCAGGGCCAGTAGCACTCCTTATCTAAACCCTCTTAAATAGGGATGTGACACAATCTTGTGATATCACTATATAATTTAGGGGCTCAAGGGACAGCTTACATAAAGAGGCATTGATAAAGGCATCAGACTGTTCAAAATGGGAAAAAAAATTATAAAAAATATTAGGCAAGTCACTATTAATCACTCCATTTACACTTTTTTTTATAGACTCATTCGTATGTTGGTTTATGGAGGCCATATTTTTAATACCATGCCAAGCCGCTTTAAGGTCTCCACTGCTATATTTCAGTTCAATTGTGTCCCTTTACATGAGTTTGGCTTTCCTTATTTCCTTCCTAACTTAACAGGAAACAGCCTTTTTCCAAGGTCGTTGCCAGTGAAATAGGTCAGTTTTTTAGGGTTTATGATCTAAGGTTTGTTATGAGGGTAGATAACCTTTTTATTTTGGACAATAGAGTTTACGCAAAATGAGATATAAGAGGATACAGTATCACACAATATATAGGCTACTGTATTATAATTTCTCTGGCTTATGTAGCATATAAGAGATTGATCATGTTATACCAATGGCCTATCAAATTGTGGCCAAATGAAGGAAACTATATTGGTTACAGTATAATATCTTCAGTTGCATTTGAAATCAACTGTTGTCTAGCAGTGTAAAGTGGATTCAGTGTTAGATAAGGCTATATGCAATGTTTACTAGGGTGATAGTGATAAGAATATCTTATGAATAGGTGTAGTACTGAAATTACTTAGAATTAGCTCCATCTTTATACTCTGTGGAACTCTGCATGGTCTGAGTAGGCCTATACACTACCTGTAAGGCAATGTGTGAGTGAGATGGCTGTAGCCTACTTAATGTATCAAAACCTACTTACTTGTTTAACGTTTAAATCATTATGGTATGCCTTAGCATACCATAAGGATGCAGAGCCAGTCTGGTGGGGCGAAAGTTCTAGCAGGTGCCTGCAGTTTGTCAATAGCTTTGTTATCGCCATGGTGCCACCTTTGGGTGTGGGTGTTTTGTAGGGAAGGGAGCCCATGATCTTCAGTGCCCAGGATCCACTAGGTGTACTAATCCGGCCTTGGTTTTTACACATGGCTGTGTAGAAGCACCAGGAAATTATTTGTCAGCATGCACACAGAAGAAGCAGCTTGCGGACCATGTGTAGATAATTGTTTTATTAATTTTATTTTGGACCAAATTATGCATGTAATTATGTTTATTGTAAATTGGTCAGTTGCTACGGTTTCGGTTTTTCTGCTGCCTTACTACTCATTTTGCTTTTCCACTGCCACCTAAATGCCTTAACATTCTCTGCACGTATGTTTATGCATTGTGGGCATGTCTCTTGGAGCCTTATCGACTACAACACCCTTCAGATGTGGACTAGACTGTGCATGGGGAGATTATGCCTGTGCCAAGAGTCAGGTTGAGGAAGAATTGCGCATTAAGAGTCTTAAAGAAAGCACTCTCATCATTCTGCGGCTGCACAGAACGTGGTCGGTGCAAATTTATTAAGTCTGTAAATAAGTGCTTTAATATTTGAAGTCCCAACAATATAGAGGCTGCAATATAAAAATCCCCGATTAGGTATTATGTCAACTAAATTTAAACCAGGTTACTATTTGTTTCTTTTTGCATTACTCTTAGCATTGCAGGATAGAGTTCACCACATACTTTTCCTCTTTGTAAGCTTGTTGGATAGGCTGACTGGGAGAGTGAAGCACTTTTGTGTATCAGTTGCCATTATCACCCTTTATGTTCCTTGTATGGAAGTTATTTTACGGCTACAATTTATTTTTGTATGTCACGTGTCATCTAATTTTAGATTAGATCCATACACAACTTTGTTGAAAACATTACTTCCCAACCCCCCGTCTTCAACACGAATTAACCTGTTAGGATTTCTGTTTCCCATGCCACTATTATGTTTCATGGAAAATGAAACGTAGCAACCAATTAACTTGACAAGACCTGTTGATTTACTTTTACATTTGCTTTAGTTTATTGTACAATTAAAAATTATAGACTGTCATATACAGGTGATGTCTGAAAAATATAGTAGATGGGGAAGTAAGAATCTTCTGGTAACTAATATTTAACAGGTATTTCACTGACCAATATGTTATACAATAACTACATTATCAGATCACCTGCTGTATACTTTGGACACGTGTGTGGTGTTGTGTCACAAGCAACTAACACTACTAACAGACTAAACTACTACATAGACATACTGTAAATGCCTGTAGCGTTTCAAAATGACAGAGGCAACAATGAGGGAATAAGGAATAACAGAATATGTTTAATCTACAAAAAAACATAAAACAATACAGGCAATAAAGCAAAATAACCAAAAACAAACACCATACAGGTGTGGGAATTCCCTGTGGAAAGTCACCTGTCTCAGATCAGCTGTCAGTACTCCGGGGAGCGTGTGCAAGAGCGCACAGGGACGATAGGCACTGCCCTGCTCCGGGACCTCGGCGTGACAGTACCCCTTCCCCTGGGCGCGGCTCCCGACATGCCCAAACCCAGACGCACTGGGCGACCCCAAGGGTGGGGCCCAGGCCAATCAGGCCAGCAAGCATGGAACTCCCGGGTGAGGGCCCGCTCAATATCCACAGCCCTCACCCAACTCCGCTCTTCAGGGCCGTAACCCACCCAATCCACCAGATACTGGAGCAGACCACGCCATTGCTGGGAGTCCAACACAGCCTCCACGGCATATGCCAGACCCCCCTCCACCTCCAATGGTGCCGGAGGAGCAGCGGCCGGGTCACGACCCCCTAGTGGACCGGGGACCACCGGTCTGAGGAGAGAGACGTGGAATGTACGATGGAGACGATTGTAAGGCGGCGGAAGCTCCAGGGTGACTGACACCTCATTGACCCTCCGGAGAACCTTGAAAGGCCCCACGCACCGGGGCGCCAGCTTCTTGCATGGTAGGCGGAGCGGGAGGTCCCGTGCGGACAGCCACACCCGGTCCCCCTGGCTGTAAGCTGGGGCGTCGGACCGCAGAGACCTGTCTCTTCTGCTGGTCTGCCACCGTCCGTCTGCAGGCGGACCCTCGTGGTGGTCCAGTCTTCCACCGCCTGGACGTCACTGCCGGGCCAGAGGGACAAACCGGACCATCTTGAAGAATCGATCCACGACAACCAAGATGACCGTCTGCCCCTCTGACGATGGTAGGTCTGTGAGGAGGTCCACTGCGATGTGAGTCCAGGGTCGCTGAGGCACTGGTAGTGGGTGGAGAAGACCTGTAGGTGCATGCAGCGGCACCTTAGACTGTGCGTACATCTGACATGACCGTAGTGGCGCACAGTCCTCCCCATTCCAGGCCACCAGTATTTCTCCCGGAGCGCTTCGGTCATCCAGTCCACCCCCGGGTGTCCAGTTGCTGGTGTCTAGTTGAGTGCACTGCGTTCTGTCAGACATAGTTTGCAAACCAAGCAGCTGCATGCTCTGAGAGACCAATGCTCAGCAATCTCTGCTTTAAAATAACATGGTCAACTGTATCAAAAGGCACAATGCTGTTTTTTATCACGAGCCTCCATGATATCATTAAATACCTTCATGGCAGCAGTAATTGTGCTATGTTTCTTTCTGAAGCCTGATTGGTGCGCAGATAAAATTGAGTTAGAGTTTAAAAAATACTTTAGCTGTTCACTTACCAGGATTTTAGCCAGGGGTGACAGTTTTGATATAGGTTGATAATTATTCAACTCAGCAGGATCTCCTCCTTTTAACAGAGGTAATACAAATGCTGACTTCCATATCCTAGGAATGTCATTACATTCCAGGGTAAGATTAAAAATATAAGCAATTGGTTTAACTATGAATTCAGCTGGCAGTTTTAAAATACAGGGATCAAGAAGATCAGGGCCAGGTGGTTTTCTCTGATCCAAGCATTTTAATTCTTCAAATACTTCCTGAACTGAAAATAGAGAAGTTGAAGGATTGACCCGCTCTTACCGGTTCAACCATATATGGTTGCCCAGCAACAGAGGAAACTGAATCAAACAGAATGCCAGAAGATACAAAGGGCTCATTAAAACAATAATAACATAACAATTATTTGTAATACAAGTAAGGAAATATTCCGACTAGGATTTCCTCACCAGAGAGGAACACTTATTTCTAAGTGGCCTAAAGTGAAGCCAGTCGGCATCACAACATGATTACCTTGGCTTAACCCACGCAAGGTTATGTTCATGAATAATACTTGACAGTTCAGGAGAAAACCAAGGGTTATCACGTCCTTTTGACTCTGAGTCTACGGAAAGTGGTGAACTTTGGTGAACATATCCTGTAAAACATCCAGGGTTGGACCAACAGGGCACTGAGAAGGATCATGCCCCCGTGACTGACACCACTGAGCGAAGATCCGCCACTTCAAGGAGTACTGAGAGCACATAGAGGGCACTCTTGCGACCTGTGGTGTCCAGAGACACCACAGGTACAGGCGCGGGTGCCAGATAGACCCACGTGCTTGCGTAAGCAGGTCCCGGCAGGGGGGAATTTCCCAAGGAAAGGCAGCATCAACGCTCAAGGTCTACCTAGCAGCGATTTCAGCCATGTCGGCTTAAACGGATCGACGCCTGAGGGAGAGAAGATTCAGTTCCGCCCACAGCAGCACCCGGTTCGCCATATGGTGAAGAGATGGTTACCGCACCCCTCCTTGGCGATTGATATATGCTATCGCTGACGTGTTGTCTGACCTTACCAGGACATGCTGGCCTCTGAGGACTGAAGAAATATGCTGTAGTGCTAACAACACTGCGTACAGCTCCAACACATTTATGTGTGATTTTGCCTGGGTCGTTGTCCAACGACCACTGGCCGACGCTCCATTGTAAACAGCGCCCCACCCTGTGGTGGACGCATTTGTGGCATTTGTGGCGCGATGCGACACATTCCCTAATAGGGCCCCCTTGTGGAGGAACTGGGCTTGGGTCCACACCTTCAATGCCCTCCTGCACCTCGGGGACACAATCAGCCTGCGATGTCTGTCGCTGGTAAGGTGGAGGCGTTTGTTGATGTACCACATCTGGAATGCACGGGCGCGCAGCATGCCCATGGGCAGCGCCGCGGCCGATATCATGCCCAGAAGTTTCTGGCACTGTAGCGACGTCACCGTCTGACCAGGTCTGAAAACCATCACACACGACCTCATAGCCTGTATCCTGTCTGGAGAAAGGTGTGTCATCATCGTGGTGGAGTGTAATTCTATGCCCAGGAAGGTGCAAAATTGGCTTGGCACAAGCACACACTTTTATATATTGATAACAAAGCCCAATTTTCCCAGGTGCGTCACTGTCAGTGAAGTATACTGGTTGGCTTCGGCTTGAGATGAGCTGCATATTATCCAGTCGTCCAAGTAGTTGGTGCAGCGGTGCTAGGGCAGCCTCCATGCATTTTGTGAAAACGCGCAGAGCTAAAGACTGGCTGAAAGGCAGAGCTTGGAATTATATAGTAAATAGGTGGTCTTGCGAACTGAATGACGTAACCCGCATCTATTGTCGTCAGAACCCACGGGCACGCAGTGCACACGCGCCATGCCTGTGCGCACTGTTGTAGCGCGGGCCTGGATTGCAATAGGTCAGGCATTAGTCCACTCACGGTCAATTGTTTTACCGTTCCTCGCATGTTGTGAAACAATGGGTTTACTACATCGGCCGAGCTTGAGTGTCGAACTGGGCCGATTGTGTTACATTTTTTTGGCGAGTTGGCGTTTGTAGAACAAGGACTGTAATTCGCCTGTCTCTTTAAACGTTTTAGCAGGTTGGTGTTCGTAGAACAAGGGCTGACAATGGCTTTGATTACAGCTGTTTGCCCGTCGGTATTCATGCAATCAAGACTGGGATAAACACATACAACAAACAACATACTTGGGTGAGTGGTCTGGCAAGTGTATGTGTGCATGTGTGTTTGTGCAGACATAACGCGCTCTCTGGCCTCGTGTCGGGGGAGAGAGCGACGTTTTGCGGGCCTCGGCCCAGTCAAATTTGCCTCGCTCTTCGTTAGAGCTCGTTCAGGGCTTCGGTTGTGTTGCCAAAGAGCCCTGCTGTTGGCGGTGGCTGGACTGAGCTCCGCTGACCTGGTTGTTGTTTACCCCGGCTCGAAGGGCGGAAGGAGTTTCTGCTCCAGCCCCGTGGGTGAGACTGCTTCTGTGGCGGAGGCGGGGAGCGGAAGGCTCCGTCTCTCTTGGGTGACTGAGAGGAGCTGTTGGTTGAGGGGCAAGATAATTCTCGACGCTGACGCGGGATCCACGTGGCAAGTGCTTCCTGACCTTTCTTCGCCTCCTCAAACCTTGCAGTCATCAGCTCCACGGCCTCCCCGAAGGCACCATCGGGGGAGACTGGAGCGTTGATTGCACGATTGTAGAGTTTTTCGATTGAATTACTATGATCACATGATCATGTACCAAAAGTAATAGATCGCAGTTACTGCAAAAGGGAACTAAATTTACCAGTTTTACATATCTTTTAAAGATGAATTGAACTTGTATCTTTTTATTCTCTTTTTGTAATGACTTAAAGAGACGCTTTCTGTGAGAAAATGTAGTCCATAGGTTAATCAAGATTTCCATCCACTAATCATCTTAACCGCTTATTCATTAGGGTTGCGGTGATAAAGATATAATCAATTTAAATGTACTTTCTCTTGGGCTATACAGAGGTGATTTTAAAGCCTATCTGCAATTGTCTGTATATTGAGTGTAGAAGGTTAATGGATTTACATTATTGAAATTATTGACCTAATTTGTAAATATTATGTAAAGTTTGTGTTAATTTAATTGCTTGTCATGGCCATCTATTCTGGTAACTATTCTTAATGTTTGCAATGCATTCCTGAAATCCTTTACGTTTTAACACAAAATACATACATGACCGGATTAAGTCACCAGGGGGCCACTGGGCAAGCAAATACCAAGCCCCTGAGAGGAGAAATATGGCCCAGAGGGTATTTTTGCTTGTGAATAACATTTTGTAATAATTGTTTGTCTCACTGTGTTTAACGCCCTATTTTTGTTAAAACTCAACAATGGTCACTGTGTGACCATTGTTTTTAGAAGCTATTGACACCTGTATCACAAATAATTGGGTTAGAAGTTAAAAAATACAATAACAATCCATTGTTTAAAAAAACATTTAATGATGATGTAAAGCAGAAATATATTGCTTATATATTGGTAAATTATTTGTATTGTAATTATTAGAATTATTTCAATAAATACTGGAATCTTAAATGTATTGTTCTTTAGGGTTAATATGGTGACAGCTGTGCTCACATCTGTTGCTAGCCAGCAAACCCACCATGCATATAGTTGGTCATAGGTCACTGAGCATGTGTAACTAGCAGTGGCGCAGGAGATGTTTTTTAGGTGGGGGGGACGAAAGTGTGATGAAAAATGTCTCAAATTTTAAGCCTGTACAACTATGCTTTTAGTTATTAAAACCAAA
>JAODUE010002518.1:0-11726 GCA_027564755.1 Amblyopsis hoosieri
TGTATCTTTTTGTTGCTCTTTCACTCACAACTAAACACCCACACACACACTCACCCACACCAACCATCTCCACATTTACATCCCCCCCCCCCCCCCCCCCCCCTGCTCGGGGGCAAACTAAATGAAGTATGAGGGGAAAGCCACGGGGGGAAATGAGAAGTAATTAGCATTCATATCTAAATCAAGTCACCTTTATGCGGCTGCCTAATGAGAAGCCACGGACATTAAAACAAGTCAGTTGAGAGACGCAGGACACCGGGGCTATTAGTTTTCAGGCCTGCTGCAACACACAGAGACACCAGCATCATCCCATGCTGGAGCCGGGGCCAACGCGGCAACAATTAGCACAGGGAGGCGGCCATTTTCTATGACATTCTAAGACATTGTGACGCCAAGCGTAGATCGCCACTTTGTTTATGTTCCTAATTACGGAAACAGGGCTGCGTAGACGCACACAGAACGGTAAGACAGTAATAGATCGGTGATGAGAAGCAACAATGTAATTAAATGTAATTTATCCCACAAAACATTTGATTAATAAATGAAAGGTGGGGGGGGGGGACAACAACCATAATAAAATCTAGAAACCCTGAATGCGGCTTGAGAACACGCCCCACCGGCTCCTCAGCAGACCGCCACACTCTGCTCCAAGGCATCAATGACTAATGCCTAAGTATGCGTCGAGCCTGGAGAAATCAATAGGTGGAGCCGGACACCTCATGATAGGCGGTCCCAGGGCGCTGGAGGATGTCCAGGGCCCTGCTGGGAGCTGACCTCATTAGGGGCCCATCCAGAGACACACACGCCGCCATTTTGGATCCTGGCGGGGGGAGCAGTCGCTCAACCGCGCTCAGGGAGAAGAAGAAGAAAAAGAAACTGCCACAATGTTTTGTTCCAATCCTAGCTTAAGATATAAATGTACCTTTATGTAACTACTGCATCAGACTATACCTTGAAGCGATATCACACACATTACAGTCTCCTACTTTGGGAAGATTATTTCCATTCGTTTGAATTCAATTTGCAAGCATGTGATTGGATGAAGCGCACGCACGCACATGCACGCACACATAGACACACACGGAGATCTGTGTTTACACCAATCTGCCCCCAGCGGCAAGTAAGTAATTACACAATAACACTTTAGGTAAAGCATAATATCAGAATACTTGTGTGTGTGTCTTTATTATTATTACTTGTTTTTAAGAATTCCTTCCTGCTCTTAGAAATTAAGGTATTAAGGTATAGTCAGCTATTGCAAGCTATTTGTAACCTAATAAGTTTTGCCAAATATACCAAATACCTCCTCTCTATGTTGCTAGCTTACCGCTCTCTGATACTTCTACACAGACTTGGCTCCAAAAATAGGGACATAAGTGGTGAACATCACTAACATCAACAAAGTACTATGTAGTACTACGCTTTGCTTCCCAATGCATTTCGATGTGTGGAGAGGCGCTGCGGAGGGATATTGTTAGCAAGCGTTCTTGAAAATGACTAACCCTGTCTTTAATTGTTTTAGGCTATGAGCAATTATCTTTTGAAGACTGAGTGATATATTGGTATTGTGTGTTATCCATGATGGAGACATGATGCTGTCAGACAACAAGCAAACAACCTTGTTTGCAACCGCTGGTTTTATGATGATTTATGGTTTTATGTGCATCAGTGCAAGTGCGAGTGTTAGGTGTGAGTGTTATTGGTGAGTGCTAAGTGCCAAGTGCCAAGTGCTAAGTGCTAAGTGCTGAGTGCAAGTGTTAAGTGCGAGTGTTAAGTGCGAGTGTTAAGTGCTAAGTGTTAAGTGCTAAGGGTGAGTGTTAAGGGTAATTTTGTTAAGTGCGAGTGTTCAGTGCGAGTGTTCAGTGCGAGTGTGTTCTGCACCTTTTTGTCCTTCATGGTTCCATCGGGGTCGAGTCTGAAGCTGCCGACGTTGATGGTCTTCTTTGGGTCCACCTGATTGATGGAGTAGTTCAGCTCATCTACGATGGCCCTGCATGCTGGTGCACACACGCACACACGCATTCGTACCGCCACACACACACACATACATACATACGCGCACACGTACGCACAAACACACACACACACCAGTTTGAGCTCCCTGTCCCCGGGCACTTCCATACTACTCAAAGGTGGAGTCAGTGATTGTAAGCGCACAAATCTCCCCACGGTCCACTGGCTGCAGTTCTGTGTGCGCGCTGAAAACTGAATCTACACGGCACAGACAAAGTGGTGCAGCCCGCACCACACAACACGACCCTAGCCATGGCAATGCGTGTCTAATGTGGGGGGCGGAGTTTCTGAGGGAGCACCCGATGGCGCTGAAGGGAGGGGAGGTCAAACATCAACATCCCTGACTCCGCCTTTAACGTGGCCTCACAGTGAATAAAGCTGAAGAAGCCTCCGGCTGCCGAAGCTGCTCTAGCCTGAAATAAAGCCAGGACGGTGATGTTTAAACAACGGCCCATAGGCCCACAGGGGGTTTGCGTGGAATGTATCTGCAATGGAATATTCAAAGACCACCTTGCGTGTATCTTCTGTGGTCACGTGTTATTTAGTCGCGTTCATAATAAGGTCATTCAATGTTAATATTCTCGTCAAGCTAAAGCAGCACTGCCCCAGGGTGTAGCACGTGGCGTAGTGTTCCCAGAATGGGTGTGACACAGGGAGAGATGTCTCACATATCCTCTTCTTTCATCTGACCTGGGGAATATTACCCTTCCTTATCTTTGACACCACCAGTGAAACCAGCTGAGTTACAATACCACGAGGGACTTCGAGCTAACAACCTTCCTCGCACGCCGCCAACTCACCCGAACAGTAGACTACATCGTCCCGTTTCCCACAACTGCTGCTGGTGAGGAACGATAGCATGACCACAGTCATCTGAATAATCCACAAGGCCATGTTGACAACCTAGGGGGAAGAACACAACGACAATTACATTTAAAAGCAATAAAACATTTAATCAAATTCATTCACAATTTCAACAAACTTGCAATGATCTTGGGTGCCCCAAAATGAGTGTCCTTGCAGGTTTACAACCATATTTTATGGCGTGATGATGACTAACCCTAGGAACACAGCCGTCTCATACATAAACACTTTTTAATAATCACCCATAATATATTTAGTACATGAACGGACATTGGCAGAGGTTCTGGACTGGTCTTTTGGGTATACAGAATGAAAACAAAGAATTGAAGAGCTCGGCTTACAACACACACAGAGTGTGATGTCACTCTGCTCGGGATGCCACTACTCCACAATATATTGTTGCTATTAATGCTTAAAATGTTTTATATACTTTTTAAAAGGTGTGTAAACAGCCACTACTACTACTACAACAACAACAAAGTAATGGAAAGATTCCAATGATCAATAAAATATGATCACTGTGTTTTAGTATTCACACGGCTTCTTAATGCTAATCAGTGTTGCCAAATTCCTCACAGCCAAAGTCCAACCATATGGCGTCAGCAGGGTATTCTCCCATAGAAATCGCATTTGGTTGACAAATACTAGGCCTATTAGTTATTTAGTTATTTAATATTTGCTACTCTGCAGCAGGAAATAGCATTCTATTAGGGCGGCACTAAATTATTACATTTGTTATTTGACTACCGTGGGGTGCTTACTGAACCTTAAAGAGATAGTTTGCATATCCATGCTAAATAATACGGTAGGTTAACTGTGTGCACAATCTGATTCATTCACCATTAAAGGTATGGTCAGTCATTCTTGCTAACTTCCAGCTCAAATCAAACAAGTATCGCTCAGCGGTCCTCCGTGGGGCTGCATCACACATCGAAATGCATTGTCAAGCAAAGCGTAGTACTAGGACTTTGTTTATCTGAGCGGTTTTCGCCAGCTTGTTTATGTTCCCATTTACGGAGCCAGGGATGTGTAGAAGTATTGTATCCTTTTTTCAACACGCACAGAGAACGGTAAGATAGCAAAATGTGAGGAGATATCTGGTGAACTTAACACAAAATGTATTATCTTACAATTAGCTTGCAATAGCTGCTATACCGTTAACTCCCTCATTTACAAATTGCTATTTAAAATAAAGTCTGTCCTTGTGTTTGGTTATGAACTTAAAGCACTAGAAGCAGATATCTCTTGTCCATAGCGGCCAGATACACTACATACACTACTTTATCCCAAATTAAGTATTTTAAAATTTGCAAATTGTGGAAAAACACAATTATTTCATTTTAGGTTTGGAAATGAACCTGGCATTAAACCATTTGAATGCCATGCCTTGTTATATTAATTAAGTAACTATCAGATCAGAAGAACATATCTGCATCCTTAGGTTTGTAGACTACTACTTCATCGTGTTTTTAAAACGCATGATGTTGATGAATATATTCTTGCTTAAACTCTGTCTGCAACTTTGTGCTGCTGTCGTCTTAGCCAGGACACTCTTGAAAACTGTTTTGCATTATCAATGAGAATTCTTCCTGGTTAAATAAAGTGTATATGTGGTACTTTAGAAGGTATAAAACAACCGTATTCTCTCAAACAGGCCTATATGAATATTTTAGACAAATATAATGGTTAGGGTTAGCAGCAGTCATAAAACTTTTGCGATATCTCCATATTCTACCAAACATGACAATACATTTTTAACAATTATGTTGACACAGCTGGTATAGGTGATGTGGTATCCAGGGGTTTAAATGTATTAAGGTCAAATATGACAACTGTGTTTATTAACCTGCCACCGCTGGTCTGACAGAAGACATTAGCACGTATTAGTGTCCAGATGTGCAGCCAGGCTGTGCTCAAGAAGTCTAAAGCATAAGACAATCCACAATGAACAGCTTTTATTTGATAATATTTAACAGACTATACAATGTTAACTATGTTAATGAAAACTCTTATTTGCAATAGGCACAAACAATGACAAGTATCGGATGTCAGTCTCGCATTACATGCATGTGAATTAGAAACCGCCTTTCATTGCCATTTTTTTAGTTTCTCGGTCTGATCTTGAATTCGCCCAAAACTTTTACCAACAACAGCGCGGTATTCCATATGTATGCCAGGCGAGCAGAAGCAACTATAGCCCGGCTAGTTGGATACTACACCTGTTAAGGGCTGCTGGAAGGAATAGCTAGGCAGGCTACTGTAGCTAGCAGCAGCAGTCAAGATCATCTTACCTGGCTGGCAGAAGATATCAAGCTAAACTCAGCTAGCCGCAGAGTGACGTGTTGTTCCCACACAAGCGACAATAGCTTCACTACGGAGACACGCAAGAGTTTTCATAAAGTATTACGGAACATGATGTGCATAAGATCATTATCGATCTCCAAGCACAGAGTTGACTGTGATGGGTCGGGAGGACTTTGACGTGCCTAGCTGTGGCGTCGCCACGTCCAGACACAAACTTTGACAGCCAATCGCGTTCGAGACCAAAGTGCGTTGACCAATCGACTGAATGACATTGGTCAGAAGTATGTTTCATTCATCCCATAATTTCCGTCGTAATAAAACTGAAATGTAATTAAAAATTGTATTACTAATTTCCGTCGTAATAAAACTGAAATGTAATTAAAAATTGTATTACCAATTGTAAGATATTACACTTTTTCCTAAATTAATCAAATATATGCTCACAATCCACTATTTTACCCCGTTCTCTGTGCGGAAAAGATAATCCGGTAAAATACTACTTCTACACATCCCAGGCTCCTTAAACAGGAACACCAACAAAGTGGCGAACACCGCTCAATAATACGCTCACCTTCACAAGGCGTTTACAATGTGTGGGGCGGGGCTTCAGAGGAATCGCTCTAGTCTATGGCATTGAAGGGAGAGGTGTTTTATATTTATATGTTTTATATTTATATTTTAACTTAAACTAAATTTATGTTTTAACCTCAGAACACAAAGAAAAACTAGCGTTAAACGACAAGGAGATAGATGAAGGGATGAAGATACAGAACAGAATGGGAAGAGAGATATTACATCAATGTGGGTTGTATGTGTGTCTGTGTGTACTGTACTATACTGCACGTGCATGTGTATGTGTGTGTGTGTGTGTGTGTGCGCGCACATGTGTGTGTACTGTACTATACTCCATGTGTTTGTGTGTGTGCCTGTGTGTGTGTGTGTGCGTGTGTGTGTGTGTGTGTGTGTGTTACTCAGACAGTGGCAGGTGGTGTATTCACAGGGGCATCTAACCTGCTTTCCACTGCTCCTAACTGAGCGTCATCTGTAACACCAACTTCTTATTTGCCCACGAAGACATGTAGACAATATTTAGACAAACATGTTCATGTAGGTAAGGTAGACAAACATGTAAAGAAACATGTTCATGTTGATAAAACATGTATGTAGACAAACATGTTGACAAACATGTTCATGTTGATAAAACATGTATGTGGACAAACATGTAAAGAAACATGTTCATGTTGATAAAACATGTTTGTAGACAAACATGTAGACAAACATGTTCATGTTGATAAAACATGTATGTAGACAAACATGTTGACATGACCACAGCACAGCTCACACAAGCCTTTCTAACCTTGACTTGAGAGCACTAAAGACAGTGGTTAGATCAGCGTTTCCCAACCCTGGTCCTGGGGACCCCCTGCCCTACATGTTGTAGATGTCTTCCTGCTCCAACCCTGGTTCTGGGGACCCCCTGCATGTTGTAGATGTTCCCTGCTCCAACCGTGGTCCTGGGGACCCCCTGCCCTGCATGTTGTAGATGTCTCCCTGCTCCAACCCTGGTCCTGGGGACCCCCTGCCCTGCATGGTGTAGATGTCTCCCTGCTCCAACCCTGGTCCTGGGGACCCCCTGCCCTGCATGTTGTAGATGTAGCTTGTATTACGACAACATTGTTTAACTTCTTTTATTGTAGCTTTGAGCTGCCTTCCGGCCGCACTTTGTACAAGATCCATCCAGACACTTAAAGGCAGGGTCAGTCATTCTTGCTAACTTCGAGCTCAAATCAAAACAGCGTCGCTCCGCGGCCCTCCACAGGCGGCGCATCACGCGTCAAAATGCACTGTCAAGCAAAGCGTATCGCTACACCTTTGTTGATACAAGCGGTGTTCGCCACTTTGTTTGTGTTCCTATTTACGGAGCCAGGGCTGTGTAGAAGTATCATATTATTTTTTCAACACGCACAGAGAATGGTACGCTAGCTAAGAAGAAGAAGAGATATTTGGTGAATTTGACTAAATGTGTATAAGCTTACAATAGCTGACTTTACCTTTAATGCACTATATGTACAGTATTGCCTCACATGCACCGATGGTGGTGTCAGCCATGCAAGGAGTCACCTGACCATCAGGGGGCAGTATAGGGTCAGGTGTCTCGCTCAGGGAGTTAGCAGGATTCGAACCAGCGACTGTATCACCTGCTGCCCCGCTCTACCCACTGAGCCAGTGTCACCCTCTCAATCTCTGAGTGTAAAGCTGCCTGACACTCTTGTATGTGGGGATCAATGGAGCAGAAGCTATTTTAACGTTTTGAACGAGTCACACACTGAAGACTAACCCTTAAAGAGTTATCAGCACAGTACTGTACAAATATACCATAGTTTCAGCATAATAATAATAATAATAATAATAATAATAATAATAATAATAATAATAATGAAACATATTTTATTGAAAGTGGGGATTTTCTAGCCAAACCCCTAATTCAATAGGTACAATACAGTTACAATAGTATTGTCAGTAATACATTATTCTTTAGCAATTGTTTTATTTGATTTTGAACAGATTGTTGTTTCAATAAATTACCTTTTTTCTATATTTTATTATTATTAAAAACAGCCCTGATAGCTCAAATTAACCAGTGATGTA
Source organism: Amblyopsis hoosieri (assembly GCA_027564755.1). Taxonomy (NCBI): domain Eukaryota; kingdom Metazoa; phylum Chordata; class Actinopteri; order Percopsiformes; family Amblyopsidae; genus Amblyopsis; species Amblyopsis hoosieri. The sequence continues at coordinate 7,831 of JAODUE010002518.1, forward strand.
TGTAACAGCAACAGCAAAGATTGATTTGGTTTGTTTTTGGCTCGAATCGATAATGTTGACATCATTTAACTAGCATTTAGCATTTTCCTTTGACAGATATTGGAGAGCGATTTGCTGATCTGTGTGTTTAACCCCAGCACACAGCGTGCCTACCAATGAGCACAAAGGCTAATAGACTTCTCAGCCACGGGCAGTTTACATGGTCTTAGGGCGAGCTGAACGCTGACCTTTAGCCAAAACGAAGAGGTTAGCTGAACTTTCCCACCTCATCATGAACTGCCGGCCACTTCCTACAGTGTGTTGCAGACAGTGTGTACATGGTGTGCACTGTACGGTTGGGTGTGGTGCAGACTGATAGGTAAAGGTTACCGTTGCTTTGGACGTGATCAAGGTCAAGGCAAACACACAGGTGTCATGTACTATCTATCTGCTGACAAACGAGCAAACAAGGTCAAACGTGATTGTTTTCTGCAAATAGGACCTGATATTTACAGTCACACGAGACAATAATTATCCCTACAGTATACTGTATACCCACAGAAGACTATAATAATCCCTACAGTATACTGTATACCCACAGAAGACTATATTTATCCCTACAGTACACTGTATACCCACAGAAGACTATATTTATCCCTACAGTACATTGTATGCCCACAGAAGACTATATGTATCCCTACAGTATACTGTATACCCACACGAGACAATAATTATCCCTACAGTATACTGTATACCCACAGAAGACTATAATAATCCCTACAGTATACTGTATACCCACAGAAGACTATATTTATCCCTACAGTACACTGTATACCCACAGAAGACTATATTTATCCCTACAGTACATTGTATGCCCACAGAAGACTATATGTATCCCTACAGTATACTGTATACCCACAGAAGACTATAATTATCCATACAGTACACTGTATACCCACAGAAGACAATATTTATCCCTACAGTATACTGTATACCCACAGAAGACTATATGTATCCCTACTGTATACTGTATACCCACAGAAGACTATAATTATCCCTACAGTACACTGTATACCCACAGAAGACTATATTTATCCCTACAGTACACTGTATGCCCACATAAGACAATATTTATCCCTACAGTATACTGTATACCCACAGAAGACAATATTTATCCCTACAGTATACTGTATACCCACAGAAGACTATATGGACACCATGTCATTAAAATCACCAATGCAGCATGCTACAAACAAACTCAACTGCCAAAATTATATTTCTGAATCCTTAGGTGATCAGTCTGCAAAAACATTGATCCTACTGCGGAGAGACATTATACTGTATAATGTAACTGTACAAGGTATATGGTATGGGGTTAAAGAGGCTTCATTGAATGCTGCAATCTTGACTGTTTCCGTACAGTATGTAAATGTCATAGCGTAGCTGCTATCGATGGCTAATAATTGCTGATAACAACACTTGGTTTAAAGGTACATATGAATCGGTGCAAAGACAGTGGCACACACACACACAGAATAACTAGCTGGTCTAGCAGAAAGGATAGGCCACACTAAATAGAGTATACTCTGGAATCTGTAAAGAGCAAAGTTGACAGTGGCTTAAATGTACACTCCTGAATGTGTGTTTAGGAACGCCCCTCCTGTATCTCAGCATTGAGTGGCTCCTCTACAAATGTTGTTGTGTTTTCCTATTTGGAAAAAGTGTCAAAGTGGCCGGATTTTTGTGTTTTCCTGGTGCGAGCTACAGCAGATCAAACGCTAACCTGATGCACCAAGATGGTTTGTTATACACAAATATCTGGATCTCTTATTCTCCCCTAATGGGTCCTAGAAGGGAACAGAGCATCACACAGGTTAGCCCCAAGGATTCGGTCATCCGAGAAGTGTAAAGTCTGAAACGGCCGGGTGAATAGCTCGGCCTGAGAGAAGACAGCACCACTACTCCGGGGACAACAAAATCAATGCCTCCGTCGATGAATTTAGAGCGAATCTGCCACCTTTCTTATCTATTGGATCTTATTCAGTGGCCTGGGCCCCAAGGGAACGTGTTGATGGAGAGAAAGAGAGAAAGAGAGAGATAGAGAGAGAGAGAGGGAGAGAGAGATTGCTGGAAACGGGAAGCGAGGGGTGAAGAGGGTACCGATTGTGTTTGGGATGAGATTGGGTTCATTATCTGTCTGTGCCAGTGTATTTGTCTGCTTAACAAACTTTGTGCTGATAGCTTGTTCAGCCTCAGTTCCTCTAATGCCCTCTAGCTAAACACACACGCGCACACACACACGCACACGCGCACACATACACGCGCTCGCACACAGGCCCAAATGCATTCACGTCATTTCACACAAGCGCGCACGTGCACGTGCACGTGCACATGCGCTCATGTACTATAACCTTCTCTGCTACGGATTAGCTTTCTCTTGCATCACGGCTCATGGCGGTTCCACCGACTCTGGTGAATCCAACGTGACCGGTGCTTCTGAGGTGAGCCTGATACGCAACAAAGGAATACAGCTCCACGGGTTTGGCAGCAGTGGTGAGTTAGTTAGTGCCGGATGTGTGTGATGCAGCCTAGATTCCCATCAATTATACTAGCTAGCAGATACAATGTCAGTTTTTATGTATATTGAATTAACAAAGTTAAGTTGAGGTTGTGCTAGATGTAGCTTAGCGGGTGCTAGATGTTTGTAAACCTGGTCTGCGCTAACATACATATTGTGCAATAGGTTTTTGTAAAATGTCACTTTGACTGGACTTAATGACTAAATGTTTTGTTTTGTTTCTAATTTGTATAGCTGAAATATATACAACTTGTTACCGGCAATACAAATGACTGGTCATATTGGGGACCTAACATTTCATCGGGACATCCCACACTATAAGACCTTGGCACTATCATGGTAGCCAGCAAAGTGCGGACTATTGTTACATCATGACCTTGACATGACCTTGACCGTGGTGACGTCTTCAGCCAGCGGCCGCATTGTGTGCCAGAGATGAGGCGTGATAGCCGTCAGTGACACAAACCGCAGCTGGACTCTGATAAACTCTGTGGTGAAAAGATTATTGACCACCTCAGTGGTCCCGTACAGAATGAGCCTCCAGTCTGACAAGATAATTGTCCCTTCACCTCTGTTCTGGTCTCAAGAAGACCAGAACACTGGCCGAGTAGCAGATGCTGACAGGCAATGTCCCAAACGTATGTCCTTGAGGGCATGAGATGTTTGACAAATGTGTTTGTGTAACTCTGTTTATATGTAACCTTTAAACATACGGCAGATGTGTTTAAAGGTTACATCGTAGTACGAAATGTTTTTTAAACCTCACTGACATTCATTCGCAGGCTGACGCATGTCAGTTAGGCTATTACTCATATTTACCACGAATACAATGCAATGAGACGATACATTAACGATTCAGCCATAGTCTACAATCAGTTCAGTTGGTGTAACATTCACATTGAACAGGTTTGATTGGCAGACAGATGTTCATACATGTAGTTTGGTTTTAGAATGATCACTTCATACCCCTCATTTGATTCTGCAGTAGCATTTGAGGGTTGCAGCGAGTGCTAGCGAAAACCCCCCTCTTCTCTGCTCCCTCCCTCTGGAGCCCGTTGATCTGCCTTTGTGAAGTGTCATTGACAAACCTGTGTGTGTCAGGCTCAGAGCTGGGTGCAGGTACACTTTAAAGATGGAGTCAGGCTCAGAGCTGGGGTGCAGCTACACTTTAAAGGTGGAGTCAGGCTCAGAGCTGGGTGCAGGTACACTTTAAAGATGGAGTCAGGCTCAGAGCTGGGGTGCAGCTACACTTTAAAGGTGGAGTCAGGCTCAGAGCTGGGTGCAGGTACACTTTAAAGATGGAGTCAGGCTCAGAGCTGGGGTGCAGCTACACTTTAAA
>JAODUE010002519.1:0-11605 GCA_027564755.1 Amblyopsis hoosieri
ATATATACACACACACACACACACACGCCATTGAAAATGTGTGGTTTATTTACAAGCATCCTCAGTGGAATGGACTATACAAAGAGAAACTTATTCAAGCTCTATTTGGTACAGGGACACAAGTATCACTGCAGATTGTTAAAAAATTGTGGATTCCATGCCAAACTGTGTCAAAACAGTGAGTGCTCAAAAGCCAATGAGGTCATAAACTTTACAATTTTCCCAAGGATGTACTGTACACATAAATGTTTGGCACATTGTTAATTACAAATCAATTAATCTGTATTGTTTAAGTCTCAAACATTATTACAACCCCCATTTAAAGACAATGTTATTGGGACTCACCACTAAGTCAAAATTTGTGTTAAAGCAGTATACTTTATTAGATATTTACAATTAAATTAGAAATACAACGACACATAAAGTGCAGCTCGGACATTTTATTGTTTCTTCTTAAACACCTGATGACAGACTTTGTCCAGAACAGTGATTTCCTGAAGGAAAAAACAAATACAGTTTACTTATTCAACTTAATCAACTGAAATTATTAATTGAACTATACCGTAGTTATTATCTGTGCATATAGCATTCGGTAGGAACAATGATTATATATGCCCCTTATCTTTAGTAGGCTATTTAATTCAGTGTTATCACTAAGAGTTTATCATTCATAAAAAAAAAATGCTCATTGCTCATTATTTCAAGGGATGTGCGTCGCAATTTTGATATGATACAATGGCTAAGAAGCTGCATTGGACATTGTCCAATTACATAACAACTTTCTCTCTCTCTCTCTCTCTCTCACCAGGTGTAAGAGGTCACCCTCAATCCAGTGTTTCCAGCCACGATTTTCCTTTTCTCCCTTCTGCACACATACCAGCTTGTCCCCGTCCCAGGTAACCAGTGTCTGTAGGACACACAATCAATTTCTGGACATCTTGAGACTGTGACTTTAAATGCACATGTGTATTTGACAGAGAGAGTTCAACCTTAAAGTGGAAGGTGAAAGAAAAACTACTGCTGTACTGAGCTGGTATGCACATCTCTAAAAACAATATTTAGATTTACAAGGCAGGGGATTCAAATCAGGTTCCAACCTTGAGTATGCGGTTGTCCAGGCCTTTGGTGTATTCTTCAAACTCCTCTCCCACGGTGAAGTTGACCTCATAGTTCCTGAAGGTGCTCAGAGTCTTGGTCTCAAACTTGTCTCCGTTCTGAACGATCACTTTGGTCTGTGTTAGGTGTGAGGCTATCTTCCTGGTAGCAAAGTCAATATCTAAGTACACACATAGCAAGGTGGAGTGCAGGATTATTGACACAGATACTGTCGGTGGTGTCAATCAGAAAATCTCATCTTCTCATCTTATTCTGTGCTGTTAAAAAAATATTTATTCTGTTTTTGGCTGCACACTTTTTGCATTATTTTGTGTACTATTTATATAACCCAGAAAATATAACCACAATTACACACCATACCAAAAGCTACATATTCTTTTCATTTCCCTCAATAGCAATTTCAGCTACCCTTTAAAATGACCTTGCTTGGAGTCAGAATAGCTCTAAATGAGTTTCTCTGCTGCGAAAATGCCCACCATAGCCATTTTGATATTCACATCCCATTTCCACTAAAGTGAAAATTCAATTTCTTCCCATGGGTCTTATAGATGGGGCCCTTTATTTACCCATTCAAATGATATTTTTGACCCATTTCCATAAGGATGTCATTTTCCAATTCACTCGATGGAAATGAGATGCCGTGTGTTCAAGATTGAGGATTTTCTCGGGGGTGGAGAGGGGGGTTTATGTGGCTGTGCATGCCGGAGTTGTCCTATGAATTGCAGATAAAGTCGTGAATAATGAAAGAGAGTTTCTGGGCTGTGATCAGTGAGGTGTTTAGATGAGCAGGGTGCTGGCTTAAAGGAAACGTCGCACCGGTGCGTTTTCTAATCCGGGGCGACTTCCCTTTCTGGTATTGAGAGCAAAAGAAAATGCTCAAAGGTGTGACCCAATATTTATTTTCCGTTTTGAGAGGCAGCGAATGTTTACCTGGCGTGACAGCAGCTCAATAACTAAATGAAGCAGTGTCACATTAGTCTGCTTCTCTTTTTCACCAATGCCGTCTTTTACTCCTGCTCCAACACCCATACACCTATCACTCTATATGTCTATATGCAGTATGCCCGTATTGTAGTGCAATGCGTTGAAGCCTCTAATTACGATAGATAGTGTCTCTGTTCTAGTTTCAAATGCACTGTTGTTAGTATAGGAAAGCAGCTTACCGATGGCTTTCATGATCTCCTCAAAGTTGTCATTGCTAACCATCTCCCACCGTCCATTGTAGTCCGCCGGCATCTTGGCTGGTGTGCAGGTAAAGGGTGTCAGTACTGTATAGTGTGCCTTTGCGAAGGTTGTTTGCTGGCAAAGAGAGAGAGGCAGTCCCAAATCCCAGGCCTTTATATCCACTGTGTGTCTGTCTGGACCTAAGGGCAGGGTTCCCTCTTTGATAATTCACTCAAGAGAAGATAGTGTGCATGCGTTCAAGTGTGCGTATGTATGTGCGTGCGTGCATGAGAGTGTGCATACTGACTTGGATGCACTTAACAGTCGGTTGCAGTCCACAGTCCCCATATCCTCTCAAACAGCATCCTCACCAATTACTCATTCTAATGCAGTCGAATGGAAAGAAGATGGAGAATAGGGAGAGGCAAATGAGCACTGGTTACCCCATAGTGCCTGTAGAAACAGCCATATCAATACGACAGCAGGGAGATTGTATTTCTCGTTTTCATAAACGATTGTCTGAAACTCACAGTGGAAACTTTGTCTTTATGACATGGAACAAAGTCTGATTGTTCAAATAATGACAGAGAGACTCGCAAACAAGCCATTTATCAACTATATGCTTATTACATGGAAAAACTGAATGTCATTTCTATAAAAAATTACTGCAATACATTCATTTATTTGACAATCATTTTTGTGTCAGTTCTGTAAAAACAACATATTTTAGGGTCTGTTGATACGTATAATACTCCATCAACAAAGACACAAAGGCTGCTATGAAGGCAATTCATGAGATGTTTTATTGATTTGAAAATTATTTTAGGTCTAGGGTTAGCTATAGCTCAAATAATATTTTACTGCTGTCAGTTTTCTATCTTCAAGTCCGGTCATGTTTTAGTTGCAGAATAACTGATACAGTGTTTGTGTTTTCTGTGGGAGTATTTCACACATTGACCTCAAATATTGATTATTTCTGTGAAAGTGCAAACTCTATCTTATTCCGCTCAATATCATACAGTATATACATTAGTCATATTACATTGTCATATGGTCATTTAACAGGCAATTAAAAAATAAATGTATATTTAAAACAAAACATTGACATAATTGGAACTAGAAGCATTAGTTTAAATATCGCACTGGTAGGTCTACAGTATACTGTTTTCACAGTCTTGCAGCTGCTGATAAGGTTTAAGTTGTGGGCCAACTAAGAAGCACAACCTAGATTCAGAGAACCTGCTAGTTCAGAAATCCACTGCCTCCTCATCAGCTTGAGAGCTTCCCCGTGTTGCATCATATCCTCTGATGAGGAGTTCAGATGTCAAAGCAGTACAGGCTCTTCCACTGTAATTGTTCTCTATTATTGTGTAGCAAGTGTGTTATGATTGATTTGTGCAATGCCGATGGCACAGATTGCCCTTTAAACTCTGCTAGGAGTTAGAAGATAATGCATGAGTCTGATAAAGGATAATCTTGTAGATTCTTATTGCTTGTGGTTCATTATTTATTTTAGATGATAATTATTATTATTTCTTTCTTTCTTTCTTTCTTTCTTTCTTTCTGTTTGTCTGTCAGCCTGTCCAAGGTTCTCACTAAATAAATAAAAAAGAGACTAAATAAGGTCTGTTTTGTGATTCTCTTTCAGAATCACTGCAGTGTTCTCTGACAGCGAGGTTGACTATTGATTGGTCGGTAGCGTAGAAGGTCAAAGATTCATTTTTTTGTGCCACATTTTATCAGAATGCTGATAAGTTGATGATAAACCCAAATTGAACGCTTTTGTTTGAACTTTCACCTGCTAAGGCTGTTGGAGGTGAGGTATATACTGTATGTCTCCCTCTTCCATTTGATCCGGTGATCTGATTGTACATACAGTCACAAGTAGACAATACATGACCCCCCAATGGCATAAAAGTGCAAGTGAATACAAATAATATTACAGAGAGGAAATATGATTTAAAATAAATAGTAATGTATTTATATAATTTGATGATGAAATGTATCAGTTAAATTGGTAGCCTTCTGCCTATAGCCTAGCAGAGCTGGATGTTGTGCAGGGCCCTCTACAATCCTGGAGGGTGCAGTGCGTATGCAGTGTTTTTGATTGATGTCCGGTATGGGGACTCACTATCAGCAGAAAGTAATGCAGATGGTGGAGTCACCCTTGTCTGAGAGTTGGTTTTGAGGTACCAAGTAAGGTTGCCTGCGACATGCACACCAACCTGATGCTGGCAGTGAGGTCTGTACCTACCTAGCTGAAGTCCACGGTCCTCTCTTGTATTTTGTCTTTAGGGCACAGCTGTCTGTCTTCACGCCAGAGCTACAGCTGCTCCACCTCTCTCCCTAGCGGTTTCATCTTTCACCACTGCTTGTGGAGAATCAAAGTTGATATGATTTAAACTCGCTTATACTGTATGTGGACTGATATCAAATTAAAACTAAATCCACATAGTCAGTGTTCACAGTATATGGGTACTATACTGTAGTACAGAGTTATTTAACACACTTTATAGTTTTCTTTATAATAATAATAATAATAATTATTATTATTATTATTATTATTATTATTTATTGATTCTTTTTGTCTATTTTTCTAAAATTTTTATGTTCAATGCTTGAGTCTTCAATGCTTTTTTCCACCACAAAGGGGCAGTATTGTTACATAAATTAAATTGTCCATAATCAAAAGGAAAATTATATTCCAGCATTAGGCCTACAACATGTTTCATGCAAGATAGATAGATGTATTATAATGTGATTTAATTTAAAATGGCAATGATGTTAAAGGACAAGACAACAGAGTTCAACTGTATCAAACACGATGTGACTGCTAAGGAATATACAAATTCAGCATTTCCTATTTTATCCTTGCATTCATTTAAATTAGGATGACAAGACACACAGAAACACTGCCTCTCTTTAGCATATGCAAATGGTATTAGGATAATTTCAATAATACATGACAGAATATTAATTTAAAATTCTGCCTAACTCACGCACCCTGTGCCAGATAACCTTGAAGGTAAGTGGAGTGATACAACGGCAGCTGGAGGTATCTTTAGTGTATTTTGCACACGTATATAATAAGCCAGGACGAGTTGATAGACAACATAGTGACTTTGTTCACACTGACATTACCATGATGACTTTATATATGTACTCACGATATTAAAGGTGTACGAATATCAACTCATGGTCCACTAGATGCCCGTACTGTGTGTGTACTGAACAAATAACAGCATCATGTGGCGTTGAAGGGAGTGGTGCTTTTGTTTTTATCTCACCACACACGATGTAAGCACTGTGCTGCTGTTTGCATTTTCTAAATATATCATCAAAAACATGCTTCTCACCGCCTCAGGTTGCATGTTCCTCTCTTGGCAATGTGTGGTGAGTTCAGTGCTTTGGTCATCTGTTGCTATGGCAAATAGTGAATGTGATCCCACTGAATTATCCATGTACTTTGTTGCTTATATCTTAAATTTATTGTACTAAAGGTCATTCTAGCATATGCTTTTTCTTCAATGAAACATAATCATTAAAAATTGTGAGTGTGGCGTTCAAATGATTTAGTGAGTCACTGTGTCCCACATCTTCCCTAGTTTTCTCCACATCTCTCTAACTTTCATGTTCTATGTTCAAACATCATGGTTAGACAAAACACGATCCTCTTAAGAGAATGGCTGTGGAGATGTTGCTATTTGTTATGACAGCCCAGTCATAAAGGGATTGGATATCTCTGTTTTATGGCCCTAATCAAAGGAGGTCTCTTGCTGTGCGCTTTGAAGTCTGATGGTGAATTAGAGGGGGGCCTGCTGTTACCCCACATTTAAATGGCATGGCTTACTTTTATCCTGGTGTCTTCTTATGGAAGCTTTTGTTATAGAAAGCTAGAGGGAAACTTGAGAGATAGTGAGCTTAGGAATGCACACATGTAACATACAGTACACAGACAAATGTTTGCATCCAAACTACACAATGCACTGAGTCACATACAGTGCGATTGGTTTTTCCACATTATTTCATTGAGTGCAGTCCTTCAGAAAGTGTGCATGGGAAATAATGAGCTTTCGGTTATATAGCCAGCATTTCAGTGAATCAATGTCATTCAGGCACTGCAGGTCTCTGGCTCTGTAAAGTCTCTTTATAGACAATAATGCTGAACCTGATCCATTCTCTTGGGCTATTTTCTTCCAACCTATGCCAGATTGCGTCAGAGCACTTTCTTCATTCACACTGTATATGACATCGAAGGGACATAAATCATTTTCCGTGTTCCCGTACATGTCGTTCTGTCCCTTGAGGGAAATCTTGGGATGCTAACCCATACTGAGTTAGCGGTGCCCGCAATGCCATGTTGATGTTTCCATCCATCCATTCAAAATATGTGTTGACATTCAATAAGAGAACACCTTCATCTTTTTCTTCTTCTTCATCTTATTATTATTATTATTATTATTATTATTATGATTTCTCTTTGAAAGAAAATCCAAAGGGGAAAAGGAGAAGCGTAGAAGGGGATGGTTAATGTTTCATGTTTTCCTCCTGGTAATTCCTTACAGTTGAAACGAGACATAGTTTTTCTGGGAGAACATGTACTGTGGGACTGATTGCAGAGCCTGGAAAGTTGTATGTTTCTCTTCTATTTTCTGCCTCTCTGCTCTGAAATAGGCCTGGATGTTTCTGAATTATGCATGGGGCTGCCTATGTGGGCATAGAATAGCTCTGGATCCTAAGGGATCCGCCGCGGGTGCTGGTGTCCATATTGGCACTGGATGGTGATGTCACAGAACAAGTATAGCCTTTGGAAGCCTTAGGAAGTTGTTTAGCATTTAGAACAACAGCCGTATGCATAAATGTTCATTTTAACCTTACATCCCTTTATTACATTATTTCAACTATACATGTTTTAGAGCTGCAGAGGGAAAAACAAAACACTGTTTTTTGTCGTCTTCTTGTTGTTTTTGTAAACGTTTTTTCCCAAATGCAACTGAAGAGTACGCCTTTCAAGGTATAGTCACTCATACTGTATGTTGATATTTGAATTCCATCAAAACAATGACACCTTCAATGCCATAGGGTGCTTCCTCAAAAGCTCCACCACACACATTGAACACGCATAGCCAAGGCTATAGGCTATTGTTGTGAGGTGCGGTCTGCACCACTTTGTTTGAATTCCCATTTACAGAACAAAACGAGCAGCTAGCGGACAGAGAGTAGCTATATTGGCTGAATTTTACAAAAATGTTATTAGCTTACCATCGCTGACTATACCGTTAAAGCTACATTCCTTTGTGTTATAATGGTGTCCGCCTAGGAGCAACATTACACTGTTCTGGTGAATGTTCATATTTATACTCCGTCCTACAGTGAACATATTCAATGCCTCTGTTGGAAGCCAAGCAAAGTGAAATGAGAACATTTTACGCTTAATTTGTCTTAGTTATATGTGGTTGTGGAGTTTTCAATCCCAGAAGTCCTCGGGGGTCCAGATTATGTCTTCCGTTTGTAGAAAATGATCTAGGCTGAAAAGCCACATTAACTCCCGTGCCTTGTCTGTAGGCTCATTTTGCCCACACCATCATTAACGTGCTTAAACCATTTGTACACGCACAGCCGAGCACCTCCGTGTTAATCACGAAGGACTTGACATTCCAGTCAGTTCTGGGCAGAATAACCCCTGTGTGATCAGTTACGGCTGGGTGTTGCCTTCTTACAGTATACACCTCACAGCTTCACAACCCCACAGCCTCATAGCGTCGTATGTGTACAGAGTTGTACCCCAGAGCCACGCTCAATAGACAGTTATTATAAGGTTAATAACGGGCCATACACCAATGGCCATTGTCAATACATCATCTGCTTTGATTGCTTTATTGCTACACGAGGAGCATATCATGAGTGTTTTGGGGGGTGTAACACTGTAGTACATTCTTGTGTGTCATAGGCTTTCATGCCAGCCGAATGTCAAGCCTGCCTGGGTCATTATGGAAATTGTTACTTTTCTTATCAGAAAGTGTTATGGCGTTAAATTGACACATCCATAAATTTGCCTTCTAATGTCATAAATGCTCATAAACCTACCTTTTACTGTGTAGAGCCTTTTTCCTTTTGACCACTGCCACAGCTCAACTTTTATTGCCATGTGGACTATATGAATAATTGATCCCAGTTCTATTTAAGATCCAGACGAGGACATATGACGCAGGGGGCCACACTGGCCAATATATCTACCGCCATTTACAGATACTGTTGCGGCCCTTCATTTTTCATATTTCTTTCCTCATCGTTCTCATATCTCCATTTATTTTTTTCTTCTTCTGTTCTATGCCTTCCTACAACTCTCCATAACTACTGTAAGAGCTGCACTTGCTCCAGAGGGAGGGATATTGTAGGTATGGCTACAGCACCGTTGACAGTATTGTACCGTCGTCCAACCAGGCATCCCGATTTCTATCTTTGCCTTTTGGTGTAACCAAGGAGACCATTTGGAAATGAAAATGGGAGTCCTGTGTCCATAGCGCATCTATTATTGAATCGAGTGGAACACCTCAATCAATGCTTATATATTGTCTGACGGGTCAATTTATTAGATGCGTAGTGTGTCTGTGTGTGGATGGTGGTGGTAGGGTAGGTTGTGGTCATTTGTAGCATAGTGTGGTGAATATGCAACTGTACCACCTACAGAATGGGTGGGGTTTAGTCACGGCAACACGGTGGCCAGCGGATAGCACTGTGGCCTCACAGCAAGCTTCACAGCAAAGTTCCTGGGTTCGAACCCCTCTCGTCCTGGCCTTTCTCTGTGGAGTTTGCATATTCTCCCTGTGTCTGCGTGGAATTCCTGCGGGTGCTCTGATTTCCCACACCCACATGCATATGATTCCAGGATGATGCACTGTGCTTTATTGACTAATTTCAGTCTTTCGATTTCTTTTTAACAGTAACCATAACATAGTCTACGTATTATATTTATCAGAACAAGACTTCACGATTGCCAAGAGGTGAGGATCCAAACGCGAGACACGTAGTCGTGCTTCAAACCAGACGAAAACAATCTGAGCATGCTTTGTATAATTTGCATTCGCGCTTCCTAGAATCTAAGGAAATTATGATCATCATTAGTACAATGGTATTCTGTGGCTTAACTACAAAGCCCATTACTGTGACTCTTTTGGCTGTGTTGGCATTTCCGCAGCAGAGAATTGTGAACACAAGAAAAGGACAGGAAGCCTTGCCACAGCTCAGGGGTTGCATAAAGCAAACCTGCCTGATATCACTCAGGCTGTCAGTTTGAAATCCTGGACTATAAAGAGAAACATGCATTCATGAATGCATGTAGCAGTAATGCTGCTATCAATCTCTCATTCTCTCCCTTCATTCTGCTTTTACAATTGGTTTTGACCTCCGTCTTAATATATGTGGAACTGCTGATAATGAAGCAGAGCTGAGATCCCTGATGAAAGATTCACATTAGGATGTGGGCTATAGAATTACCTGTAAGTGGGTCCACAGATGAAAGGGGTTGGTGAAATAAATAAAGGTCACATTGGTCGCAGTTTGATTCATTATATAAATGGCAACCTATCCACAGCCTCCATGCGCTCTGATCTGTAGCCTACTACTGATCTTAAAGACAATGTCCCAAATGACTGAAAACCGTAAACTACCAAGCACAGAGAATGGTGGAGGGAATGACGAAGATGGCTCTATAGACCCAGGTGGAGGCTTTGAAGGAGATACTGTATATACATTTCAGGAAAGTGAGAGAGAGAGAGTGATACATTTTTTTAAGTTTATTTAGAGAATAACAGTTCTGGCAGGAGAGTAGCTAAGTGGGGTCCAGGGGTGGCCAGTGCCACCCCAATACAATCGCTATCCACCCCACTGGCCCCACTAATGGTTCACATAGCATACTAGCCATTTAAACTTAAATCTAACTTTTATCTTAGCAATTGTATTGACAACACTGTAAACAGTACATATGTGAACTACTGAGCCCTCTAGGCTTTCTGTGTATACAATATGGCCGTGGCGTAGAATTCTGACGTCATCGAATGCTATGTGTTAACCCATTTGTCCAATGACACTGGTGATGTCACTGGTGAGTCTGTTTTACATTTCTTACAATGTGTTACATTGGCTGTAGCTTAAGGTGTGGGAAGCAATGGGTTTCTCTACTATGTTGCTTTGGATGTGGTCTACTAGTTGCAGTTACATACAGTATAGCTTACTGCGTTATAACTTTGTAATGTGATGCTGCGATGCAGTTGTGTGAGATGAATTGGCATTATTGAGGTCTCATCTGACCGTCTCCACTTCAGTGTTATATTAATGTGTGATTTCATTGATGATGAGATGTGATTGTGTTATACCATTCTGACCTCACAGTTTGATTGGCCGCGAATATGTGACGTGAGATCAGGATGATCTCGCAAGGACGCTTTTGTTTGGATTCATAGAACAAGAAGGTTTGTGTGTAGTTTCATTGATGAGACACATGCTGCATTGCCGCCTATATATGGTATAGAGTTCTAGTGCTCCACCCACAGAAATAGGTATTGCTCCACTAGGCTTTGTGTGTTACATTTACTGTACTTGCTGGTACAGACGGCTGCTTGGAACGCAAACAAACATACTTAATTTACTTGCAGGTACAGACTGATACTTTTAACACAAACAAAGATGTACTTAATTTACTTGCTGGTACAGACTGATACTTGGAACACAAACAAACGTGTACTTAATTTACTTGCAGGTACAGACTGATACTTGGAACACAAACAAACATGTACTTAATTTACTTGCTGGTACAGACTGATACTTGGAACACAAACAAACGTGTACTTAATTTACTTGCAGGTACAGACTGATACTTGGAACACAAACAAACATGTACTTAATTTACTTGCTGGTACAGACTGATACTTGGAACACAAACAAACGTGTACTTAATTTACTTGCAGGTACAGACTGATACTTGGAACACAAATAAACATGTACTTAATTTACTTGCAGGTACAGACTGATACTTGGAACACAAACAAACGTACTTAATTTACTTGCAGGTACAGACTGATACTTTGAACACAAACAAACATAATTTACTTGCAGGTACAGACTGATACTTGGAACACAAACAAACGTGTACTTAATTTACTTGCTGGTACAGACTGATACTTGAAACAAACAAACATGTACTTAATTTACTTGCTGGTACAGACTGATACTTGGAACACAAACAAACGTGTACTTAATTTACTTGCTGGTACAGACTGATACTTGGAACACAAACAAACGTGTACTTAATTTACTTGCTGGTACA
>JAODUE010002520.1:5000-11724 GCA_027564755.1 Amblyopsis hoosieri
GCGCCCCCTCTGCCCTCTCTTTCTCTCTATGGAGCAACTGTTTGGATTGTTCATACAGTCTGTGAGCGTGCATGTTAATGCTGGAAATTAGCACGTTTGTGTACTTGTGTGTGTTTGTGTGTACTAATGTGTGTACTTATGTGTGTTGGTGTGTGTACTGAAAAGGAAGTGAAGCCTGATTAGGCCTGGCTTTCTCAGCATGCACCCTCTAATACCAGTTGGTATGGTTTAATGTGCGTGTGTGTGCGTTCATGTGTTTGCGTTATTAGATCACGGCATCCCCCCTCCACCCTTCTGCCCATCAACTTCATTTCATGCAGGCTTTCACCCGTGCACGTGCACGTGCACGCGCATGCAAACACACACACACACACACGCACACACACACACACACACACACACACACAGACACACACAGTCTCCCAGCACCACACACATCCCCTCACCACTCTGTCTACCTCCACAAATCACTGCGTCTCATTTCAGAAGGCACACACTAATTTTCATACAGTCACACACACACACACACACACACACACACACACACACACACACACACACACACACACACACACACACACACACACACGCACACACACACACACACTCACAAACCTTATCATCTAGCTTACGAGCACTGAAGGAGAGTTCTACATAATCATCGTTACCAGACAGCTCCTCTGCTGTTACCTTCAGAGAGAGAGAGAGAGAGCGAGAGAGAGAGAGAGGAGCGGGGTGCAGGGGCAACATGACATGATATGTGAACATTATAGTGCTAACATGCTAACAAGATAGTCAATATGTGCGTATGTGTGTTTGTGGTCACGGGCACATTAAACGCGGTTGTATTAAAATTAGCTTTCCGTTATCTACTATGTGTGTGTGTGTGTGTGCGTGCATGTGTGTGTGTGTATGCGTGTGTGCATGTGTGCATGTGCGTGTGCGTGTGTGTGTGTGTGTGTGTGTGGGATGGGTTTTCCCTGGCTGACAGAAGCAAGCAACAAGCATTAGATTAGAATGGTATGTTCATGTATTTGAACATCTAACAGGATAGAACGGGTTCTATCACATCACTGGTGCATTTTAGCAATAAGTGTCTTTGATCACATGTTATTCTGACACGGAGATTGATCCATGATGAAATATTATTACTGAATGCACAGGAGTGTTTAGGGGTTAGGTGTGTGTGTGTGTGTGTGTGTGTGTGTGTATGGGGGGGTTGTGTCCTACCGTAATGGAAGACTTGCCAGAAGTGTTTCCTTGCTTCAGCAGAGCTTTGGCCAGTTTCCTCTGGGAGACAATCTAAAACATGCACACACACACACACACACACACACACACACACACACGCACACACACACGCACAAACATACACACACACACACACACGCACATGCACACACATACACACACATGCACACACACACACACACACACGCGCATCAACAAAAAGAGAGACTGCCCAGGATTAGCTCACATGCCGCAACACACAGCGTTAATCTTTGCAGAGTCCACCGGCGTACACCCTCTCCTCTGCCGCCATTAGTTTGCACAACATGGAAGCCTATTAGTGAGTGCAACACATTTCAACCTCCTGTCAGCCTCTGACATCACTCATATGCGCCTGGTGCTTCTCAATTGAATATATGCACACTGAACTATGCAGGGCACAATGCTACACGGCCCCGCATAGCCTGCAGTGTCCACAATGCAGCTTGGCCTTTGTCCCCAACCTGAGCAAGATGCAGCTAGCATTTAAACATACTCCCTGGCTCTGGGGGAAGGGAGTTATCACCTTCACACCCACGCACTCCCACACCTTTCGGTCCAAATACGTGCATTTTGCAAATTAATTCTAGAGAATAAATCTGGCAGCTCACAGCTCACGGATAACATGTCCAGAAGTATATATTTTCATCTGGTGGCTTCCCACAGGTTTGTGTGGAAGGGGGAGGGACCTTTAGCATGGCTGCTCCCAGGCTATAAAATCTCACCCACGCAATCTTTAGTTCTGAATCAAACTGTCATTCACAAGAAATCATATCCAGAGAACTTGGCTGCCTGCTAATCAGCCACTCAGCTGCCCACATCTCCTTTATTTGTGCCCTCTTGTGCGTCCTTGGATATTTATGTAAGTCTTTGGATATTGATTGCCACTAGAACAACCAAAGAAGTTTGTTTTGAATACTTCTTCCCCACGGGTAAAAAAAAAAAAACACTGTTGAGTGTATCGAGGAGAACAGAGTAATTCGAAGCACACATGCATTATGGTGCCTTCAGCACTTAAGTAAAGTCTCAAGGGCATATTGACAGCGGCATGCGCTGTAGAAACGGATGGCACCTGACCTACCTTGTCAAACCCCATTATGAATCCCATTCACTGTTAATAGATTGCCTCCTGAGTCGCGAAGGTTGCACTTTCACCCTAATTATATCAAACCCCGCCTGATATGTACATTTTAATAACGCCTTGAGTGTAAGGCTGGCTACTTTACGTGATATTACATTTGAGTTATTCTTCAAAGCAGACATCTGATGACACAACGCTATTATATGCTAGCCTTATACACTATATACCAGTCATAATTTGCGCTGTCACATAATCCTGTTAACGTGCAGTTCTGCCATGTCTCATGAATTACAATGATATATTCTACCGAGTAGCATAGGGCACTGTGGAATGACAGTGTCGCGCAAGAAAGATGGCAGGAGGGCTGGTGATATTTGCTAATGCGTGGTTTATCTCTCGCAGTTGGCGTTCAGCAGTTTCCTCTATATCGTGTGTGCATCAACGTCAACAAATGCACAACCCTATCGATTGTCTGTCCCCAATCGACTATACACTCACGACACAAGTTCCTTTGTTGTGCTGTATGTGACCTAATGGCACTGAATACTGTACCGTTCCATTACTGTCCAATGCTGTACAGATTCAAGGTATATTAGATAAGTGTTGTACTTTAGCATATAGCCTGCATTTGCCCTGACCAGAGATGACCTGACAACTTTCCTAAACAGCGACCACTGAGGAATCCTGAGTAACTCTTTCTGTCATTGTGTGCAAGACAGATTCCATTGAGTGCACCTTTAAGAGAAACCAGCCTCTTTTAATGTTGGTAATTCATGAATGTGTAAGATTGCACTGACCTGTCCCAGGGTGCATTCCATGGCCCCCAGGAAATCTGCGTCACGAAGGCCATTGTGGCCGGAGCTTATGTCGTGCAGTTCAAAGCGGAGCCTTTGAACCTCCTCGAAGTAGAAGTCAACCAGGAAGATCTTAGAGAAGACTGGGTTGCTGCTGCTACGGATCACCTCTGTACGGTCCACCTACACACACAGACACACACACCTTAAGATATAAATACATATAAATAAGTAAATATATAAATAAATACAGTTCTGATTATATATTGTTTGATAATGTAGAATGTAATGAAAACTGGTCTTTTTATACTTAATTTCACATGATGATATTAATCAAATTATAGGCTACAGTACATGGCTTTTTATGCATTAATGAACCCAAGATCTACTTGCTTTCACAAATGGCTGGGCATTACATCAAGAAAAGCTGGATTTGGGGAGAGAGAATTTGGTGCTTGTTTGCAATATTGATTGTACCGCTCAGCATTTCAACAGAAGTAATTACATCAAATAGCTTTAGTACATACATTGTTTACAGCAATCAGCTTAGCAAGTGGCAAGAGAAAATCCGTCACACATCCTTCAGCACAGTAAATAAACTATTTAAAAGTATCACGAGCAGCCCATGAGCACACTATTACATGATTGCTATGCTATCCAAGACATGGACAACACAATATACACAGACCATATTAACACAATCACACTAAAAGACAAAAGTAGCATATTGGCGAAAACAAGCTCTCTCTCTCTCATACACACAATTAATTAGATTACATTAGTCACTGTAATGGTAAATGGGGGTTGTTGAAATGCTAGAGAAGACACATACTTTTAACCATATGCTACAAAAAGCATAGTGTCTATAGGTAGAATGGGCTGATCTACCTTTTACAGTGTGTAAAACTGACATCCTTTTGCATGTGTATACAGTATACTATACACATGTGCAAGACAAGTGTATTATGCTGTATAATAAATGGAGGACAATGTCTTACATTAGATAGGTTAAAGAAAGGGATGTCTTTTTATGGCAGTCCTTCAGACAGTCCTCTGGAATCTTTAGTTCTTTGTGTGTTGCTATAGTAAACCACCTTGATGCATTTCAAATATGGAATACATCAAAACCCCAGTGTTGAATATAATGAGTCAATTTCAGCCTATTCTAGGCCACTGCTAACTGACTCATTTTTTAGGAAATGAGGTGCCCTGTGCTCATATTATTTTGATGTCAAAATGACGTGAAGGACAAAATGACAGCGAGAGACTTGTCTGTTGCCTCCAGATGAAATTTGAATGAGGACAGGAAACATAACAACGGCGATGGCTCCGTAATTTATGATGTTGGTGACATTTAGTCTCTAACAAGCAATTTTGTATGAGGGTTCACAGAAATCACGAATTACAGTCTAATGCATAAGAACTCTTACACTACAGTCCTTTATAGTTAGTTAAGCATGTATTCAATATCCTGGATAATTCAGTTAAAGGAGTTGTTAATGCAATTTTATGGAGACTGATGTTGAGTTTAGCATACCGGTAGCTCTAACAGCAATAGCTCTAACAGACCCGGAGCATTCTGTTGTTGGCATTTAACACATTGAATGTCAGTAGCAACATTACGATAAAGTATAACGACATACAATATACTGCTTTCCACAGGAATACGCTAAACAACGTTTCAATTAATGGGATCTTTGGGTCCTTGATTATGTTGCTTACATTATAAAATTGTTGAGCAAGCTTGTTCTCTTTATCCATAAGCTGCCTAAACCCATTACCTAAAGTATTCCCATGTCTATTTACAACATAGATAATACGACATCAGGCGGATTTACAACAACAACAACAACAACAACCATTGCTTTATTGACTGATGGATCGCATGACCAATTGATTGATTCACGCCTACCCCGCACTGAATCATATGTCCCATTACCTCAAACCATTGGCCGTGGGACTGCATCTTCAGCACAACACACGGGTCAGGCTTGGAGAGGGCGTCGCGGTCTGAGATGCCTCTGCTGGCTACTCTCAGCTCCACCTTGGTCAGGCAGGGCGAACTTATGAAGCCCAGCGTGGCCTCTGCAGACTCATAGATGTTACTCATGCTGAACACACACTCACTCTGTGGGGAGAGGCAGGAAGGAGATTGGTTCAAGAGTGATATAAACCTCCCTTCTCCCAAACTGTGGTCTCCCGTGTGTTAGGGATCTCCGGCCGTATCTCGTTTAAGGATTAATGCTGTGAAATATTCCCACCTCGCACTCATTAATTTTTCACGCAGGCTGTGGCAAAGACTTGCTGTTTGTGTGTATTATTAAAATACACACAAACAGCAAGTTATTACCTCAGGCGGTTATATTATTAATTATAACATAGAATAAACATGTTATATATTATATATTATAATTCATTTATATGTTATAATTGATAATTTAGCTCATTAAATATCTAGGACCAGAGGTCCTTACAGCAATTCTGCATTCAAAAACAAGATGATTACATACAGACAGAGAGATGGAATAGACAGAAAATAGTTAGATTTTTCTGGATATTATTATTATTATTATTATTATTATTATTATAGTATTAATATACAGTATTTAGTATATTACTATAGTATTAGTACTATACATTGTAGTGTAAATGGTGTGTACAGTTGTCTGATTATTAGCAGGATCTCAGTGACACTGCAGCTCATTGAAACTGTTCATTGTTCGAACTTAAGCAGATGCTATGGCCCTGACTAAGCATTCAGCAACTGCTCATGGTCAGAGCTCTGAAGTCACACGCTATCACACATGCACAGAGACACAAGCAAAGAAAGATGGCATTGTATGTGCATTTAGTACATACTGTACACAGGTGACCACAAACATATGTACATATAACAACAGAATAACACAGACACATATAAAAAAAAACACACACACACACACACACACACACACACATGCACAGCCTGTGGAACCCGAAACCTTCTCATGTTTCTGTTCTGTAGAATCACTGAAGCCCCCCTTACTGTAATTGTTCTTACAGACACTAAGGGTAACATTTTCCATTCAATTCGCTAACAGACAACATTGTGAAAACAGTTGCGATTCTAACAACCAAAAAGCTTCTGAAAATAGCAACACACCAAAACCAGCAGTATAACAGAGAGCAGCCCCAATTATTTGCTCCCAGTCTTTGTTGTAAACGGTCTATACTTCAAACCCTGTGCTCTCCTGAAGCACCAGGCCTGACACTTACATGGAAACGAACAATATTATTAGGCAACCTCCTTATCACATATGCATAATTCATCTCTTAAGTGTGCAAATATCTCCTTCTCTAAAGGTATAGTCTCAGGTCCAGAGGATTATCTCTGGCCTGGTGTGCAGGATGGTAGAAAATGAATATTAATGGGGTGGACTAGTACTGCTGTCCTTGGGGAGCTGAGCTCTTGGAACTAGGTCTGAATCTGACCTGGATGTCTCTCTGTCTCTCTCTCTCTCTCTCTCTCTCTCTCTCTCTCTCTCTGTCTCTCTCCCTCTCTCCCTCCTACCCTCTCTCTCTCTCTCTCTCTGTCTATCTC
>JAODUE010002522.1:0-11722 GCA_027564755.1 Amblyopsis hoosieri
GTGTTGGAGCAGGGAGACATCTAAAACATGCAGGGCTGCGGCTCTCCAGGACCAGGGTTCCCTACCCCTGAACTAGATAGTAATACTGTAGTCAAAGTGGCCAACATAATTACCCCACCATGTTTTTCTAGATCACCTTTGGATGTTCCGAGACGCAGATACTGATGATCTCCTGAGAGTTAACAGTAAAGAGATCTACTGTCCTAAGAAGCCAGATGGTCCAGCAGCTGCCAATATAACTTTACCAGGTAGAGTCAGACTAGAGTTCACAGGATGACTTTGACATGCCCACAGAAAGCCAATCTGTCAGATTTCATAGGTGAACCAATCTGTTACCTATGGTTTACCATTGTTTGTGTACAGTTTTCAGCCTGAAGGAACGTGCTCTCCAGGTTGTTCGAAATTTGGTGCCACGAAAAGACTACAGGAGGCTGGAAATAGCACGGAGTCTACATGAGGACCTGGAAGACAAACCTAGTGTTTTTACAGACCTCCGGCGTTTGGAACAACAACTGTCAACAAGGTTTCAAGACCAGGAGACATGATACAGCAGACAATATGGATGGACAATGACTTGTCTGCCATGGCCAGTGGCCTGAATGACCCAAATAGCGAGATGAGTGTTCGCCAGTTTGACTCAATGTTGGTTAAGTCACTGTTTTAGCATCTTTACAGTTACAGGTGTATTGACTTCTTTCAAGTTTTATCATCTACCTGCCTAGCATACTCATTCATTGTTTATTCACAAGACACATAGCTTCAAATATTTATGCAGTCATATGCATCCTTTTTATTACTGTAGAGATGTATGCCATGTATAATGAGGCATACCACACTTCCGTTTGCAGTTGTGTCAAGAAGGGTTACTGGCAGGGCTGTAGTCAAGACCACCTTAGTCAAGTTCAAGACCAGGACAGTCAAGTCGAGGCCGAGTACAAAAACATTTGAGTTCAGGTCAAGTCCGAGTCCAAATGAGACTCTAATTCAAACAGGGCTCGACATTAAGCATTTTCAATGATGGACTACTTTTTCTTTTTAAAAGCTAACTTTTAGTAGGTTAGTGAATCATGCCTGTAGCCTATAATTTGTTCCATTGACAGTGATCTGTAATATAGGAATAGTGACTTTCTTACATTCACAGACTGTATTACATTCTTTTTCTCAGAGAAGGTAGTCTACAGCAATAAATTGTAGCCTACATCTTATGGCATTTCTATGTAGGCTATCCTAGAATAGTTTACGGAAGTGGGCTAGTGTCTATCGTAAACTATTGTAAATTATAAAGTTATTTAAATTGAATATTTTACTATTATTTACTGTAATCTATGATCTGTGTTAAATTAGATTTATATTTCCAGAGATTTGTTTAGGCCTATATCTTACATTTCTGGAGATTATTTTGAAGTCAATAGCCACCGAATTAGGAAAAACTATTAAAACAGAGCTCAGATGAGCCGACCGTGGAAGTTTTAAGGAGCCAAATGGTAGTTTGAAACAAACACAGCAAAAATGTAATTATTTAATGGGCTAGTATTTATGTAGATTAAAATTTAATATAATTTAACTGCGCCCACTTTTTTCCCCGATCCATTCTTACCCTTTCTGTTCAACGTGTGCTTTTAAGCGCTGTAATAGTAGGGTACTGTAACACGGTGTAGGCAGACAATGTTTTTCAACTCCCTTTTCCGTAACAGAAATACTCCTACACTTCTATTAACAGAGGCGAGTAATTATATATGCAGGAAAAACCCTGAAATAGACTAAACTCAATGGCTGGACTCGGTCGAGTCCAATTAGAATATTTGGTGAGTCAAGTGGCCGAGTCTGAGACAAGACCGAGAGAAAAAGTGTCTCGGGTCCAGACTTGAGTACTACAGCCCTGGTTAATGGTACCAAACTTTTGAATGTGTGTCAAATTTTCACATGATTTGGGTTCAGTGAGATTTCTTAGAGTTCATTAAGAGTCGTTAAAGGGCAATGTCACATTTGATTTCCACATTGTAGTAATTTTATATCAATTATACACTGATCAGCCATAACATGAACACCTGCCTAATATGGTGTAGGTCACCCTTTTACCAGCCCGTTGTAAGTGCTTTTGGCAGTGGACAGGGGTCAGCATGGGCAACCTGACTGCTCTGTGGCTACACAGCCCCATATGCAACAAACTGCGATGCACTCTGTGTTCTGACACCTTTCTATCAGAACCAGCATTAACATTTTAAGCTAAAGTAGCTCATCTGATCGGACCACACGGGCCAGCCTTCGCTCTCTACGTGCATTAATGAGCCTTCGCCACCCATGACCCTGTCGCCGGTTCATCGTTTTTTCTTTCTCGGTCCACTTTTGATAGGTACTGAGTGACTACTGCAGACCGGGAACAACCCACAAGAGCTGCAGTTTTGGAGATGCTCTTACCAAATTCTGACCAGCCATCACAATCTGGCCCTTGTCAAAGTCGCTCAGATGTTTACTCTTCATATTTTTTCTTGCTTCTAAAACATCACCTTTGAGGATGACTTTTTCACTTGTTGCCTAATATATCCCTCCCACTGGCCGGTGCCATGATAACAAGATTATCAGTGTTATTCACTTCACCTGTGAGTGGTCATAATGTTAGGGCTGATCGGTGTATCTAAGCTAAGAACACCTGTATCACCTACCAGTCACTGGATATATAACATTTTAATTTGCACCGTAGTAGTTTATGTTTTGATGTCTTACAATTTCTACATATACAAGCTAACACTTTGTTCAAACTAAATACATTGTTCAATAAATAAACTATAAAATATACAGTATAAACTGATTGTTTATTCAGCTTTATGATTTTTGGGCCAATTTATGTAAAATTAAGAAGAGCCAGCATTTAGCCTAAGACCCTCCTGTCCATTCTACTCTTAAGTTTTTGACAAAATAGCTTTGCCATACAACTAGAGAGCAGGAGGATACATTTTACCTGAAGTGTTTCATTACTACTGTATCTAACTGACATGCTAGTGTACAACCTCAATGTTGCAAAAGAAAGTGATACTGTTGCTAAACTGTTGCTTAGTAACAAAGCAACAACATCAGCCCTTGTCTTTGCAATATGAGCAGGTTGCAGTAGAAATGCAGGCAAGCAACAAGAAAACATGCAGCGCTAACCCTTTCAGACAACGATAGTGAGTTCTGTTACCATATTCGTCACACATACAGTACTACTGTACATCTTAAATTCCATTAGGGGTATATTATAAATGTATACCTTGTTTATTATATTTCCCACAGCATGACCTCTTGGCCAAAAAATCATCCAATCCTCTTTCCTCATCTCCACACAGAACACTGGACCAAAATGAAAACAATGGTAAGAACATTAACAAGCCATTCTTCACCTTAAATACTAAATGAATTAATGGAATACTTTGCAATACACGAAATGCAATTAAAATTACATTATTTCTTATTCTAACAAGGTACCAACGTATATTGTGCCTTTTCCAACGGTCATGTTAAAGGATAAAGGTATGGTAAAGATAAATGTTGAATCATAAAATGTGGAGGTAAACTGCTATTCTCTATTCATTGTTTTTCATGCTGTGTGCTATCAACATGGAAGAGTATTGATATTAGTTTCGGAGGTCTAGGATAATGCACCATATTTTAAAACTTAAATATTAATAAATGCGTGGTGTTTGGTGGTTAAAGCAGATAAAGAATAATTCCAGGAATCATTCTGGACTAATCTCGTCTGAACTGAAATTTGATTAAATTAATTTCTAACATACATTTTGACATGTGGAATTTATTTAGCCTTTCAACCATTAAGAGGAGTATTAAGAGGACAAAAACAATCCTTTAAACGCTTAACTGATAATTGAAACAAGCCTTTAATAATTATGTGTGCCAAAATGTATAGAGAATACTACGCCATAAGGGAGCCTACATACAATAGTATCAAGAGTTAACAGCAATTCTACTTTAGGATAAGGTGTGATTAAAAACAGCCTACAATACTTTTCTTCAAATAATTCACCTTTATGTCTTACCGTGAAAGTCATAGATCTGCATTGTTGTCTAAACCCGTGTATGCTTTGTGACAGGACTTGTTCAACAATGAAGTTCTATGACTTCAAAGATGGGCTACACGCTACAGTATATGAAATTGGCTTAACATTAAGTAGATTCGATAAAGGTAAAGATGCTTTTATTGTCACATACATGTAGCAAAATTCATCCTCTGTATTTAACCCATCCCATTTAACCCATCCCTGGGCAGCCGCTGGGCAGCCGCTGTCCAGTGCCCAGGGACCAACTCCAGATTGGAGCCAGTGTCACTGGTCACATGACACTGACTGGAGAGTGAACCTGACATGTTTTTGATAGTGATGAAATAACATTCAGGCCAAAAGGTCACAAATTAGTAATTAATTTGACAAAAAGGGTTTTTGGAAATAATTCACTATACCGTTTAGAGTGTGAAATAGTCCATTTCAATTGATTATGTTGGTGACCCATTTGACCCATTAACTTTTGATTTTCAAATGACAATTTATACAATTTTGGTAGATCTACAAGGGTATGGATCAAACCAAGGTGGTCTCAACTGGACAAGCAACTGCCCTTTACCACATCTTCCTCAGGATACCAGCACGGCACGTAATAATTCAATCCCTACAACAAATGAAGGCCATTTAATTTAGAAACTATGACTGTAATGCTGACATTCACATTTTCTGTATTCTGTTGTTGTATTTTATGATTAACCTCCGTAACATATGAACCTTTTATTAGGCACTGACTCCAAGAAGCTAAATTCCAATACCTCATCGCAAAATATTTCCCAGTACAGAAATCAGTACAACGATCGTGCTAAGAGGGGCTTTTGCTACTGGCTCGTTGAAAATAAGGCCCCCAAATGTAAGTACATTGTGATATCTGCTTCTAACACTACGGTATACTACTGTTTCTGGCACCTTTTAAAATGCATAAGATTGAGCAAGAACTACTGTAAATATTTTACTGTTAATACCTCACATTCAGAAAGTATTTATTTAATTCTCAATATATTAACAGTTGTTAAATATTATGTTTCCTAAACTGTAATGAAATATTATACCACATTATACAACATATATATCAATATATATATACCTGTATTGTTTACTCAATATTTAATTTCTATAGGTCATGGACACTGCTTTGGATCATACAAGACCTTTTTAGGATTACCAAGAGTCTGAAAAAAGTGTTTATTCTTCCTGCATGGCATAATTGTATGTGACCTGTTTCCTCTAAACATATTTAGGAGACAGTACTGTAGGCATTTCCTTATTTTTCATGTCCTTAACATCTGGGTTGTGCGGTGCTATGAATTTACAGTATAGGCTGTTCTGCCCTTCACTATGCAACATTAAATATACACTGTACCAAAGAGTAATTCTGAAAGTAGGATGCTGTTTCGTTTATTTAGCCTTGCTGTTATGTAATGTCTAGGGGGCAATTGTGTTATCTTTGTCATAAATAAAATGTTTGAGGACCATTACAGCACTCCCACTCTGGATTTGCCAACAGGAGGGACTGCAGAATCTGGCCTGGATTTATTAAATAAGGCTGCAGTGCTCTTAGCCCATTACAGCAGACTACTTTGAATGTTTTGGACAAGGGAACTCAAATGATTGCAGTCTCTGCATTTTCATTAACAGCTATAGTCTACTGCTCTGTTTTGATTTCACTTTCGGGAGAGACGTTTATCAGAGAGTGAGGAGAGAACAGTAGGAGCACATATAATCAATTTACATATACTAATATGTGTTGTAATCATTTAGAAACACATGCTGAATCTTTAGCGTAGGAGATCAAAACAGGCCTTCTCTAAAATATGAGAAACTTACTCACATCGCCACCTAGTGGATTGGCTGGAAGTGGAACACCCTGGTTGACCTTGAGAAAGGGTCACGTGATGCACACATTACTCACATTTGTCTCCAAACTTAAAACAGGTACGGTAGCGTATCACTCAGTTGTACACCTCATTAGTTAGCTACTGATTCATTGTTTAGACGTTTGTTTCAGGAGCAGTCCACACAGTGTTTTGTACGCTTTATACCGCTATACATTCATTGAAAATGTAATGTACGTACATTCATTCAGTGTCACTGAGTTGCAAATATTTAGCATCAACGCCAGAACAGAAAGCTAACTAAATTGAGCAGTGCGCACGATGACAAGGCACTGAAGCCTTGCCAATAAACATCACAATTTCTAGCACATATCTACCTCATTGCAAAAGTAGACACGCATACTAGTTTGACGAGGAGAACATGTATGGTACCTAAATAATCTTTAGACATAAACATATTCATTAATGCTTTTTTTTCCGAGTACGGTCCGACTATGGAAGAACACTAGATTATTTGCACATTTTAAAATACCGGTAGCCATTGTAGAATTTTAGAGACGTACCATACCGGCGTCGTGCCCAAAAATGACTTGCTTAGCGATACACCTAATTTATTTAATATTATATATTATATAATATTATTTACTTATTTAATCTTTCATATACACATATATAATAATACATATCATTTTTTTGGACGCCTTTCTGAGCAGTCAAGGACATCTTACATATACACAAATCATATTTTATTAAAAGATTTCTGAATAGTCTGAGATGTATTGGAAGTCAGATGGTTCTTGTAGTCAGAATGTTGGATCAGGAGAAATGGAAAGTCATGAAGACTACAGCCACTTTGACTGGGCTTTGTTGCTGCAGTCAGTGTACACTTTAACCACTTTTTTACCTCATAGATAAGATAAGATGATAGATTGTGTTCAGGGTCTGTAGGATGGACATCAACAACAGGAAGGTGGAATTTAAGTGGTTAAGAACCTCCATTTCATCTCCCATGACCACACCCACTTCCAGTAATATGTCGCCCAGTGCCGATCAGTCCACCCCGTCGCCTGGACTTAACAAGTCTGTAGGATCTTCTGGCTTCAGAGAACTCACCCTGGACACACCTAAGAGGAAAGTCGAAGTTCTAAGTGGAACCAGTCTTTCCCAAGGCAAAACCAAACTAAGAAGACTCTCCAAGGAGCATTTTAAATCTCTCACTTCTTCCCAGGTAAATCTTTACCTACTTGTTTTATTCAACATATAGTGTTGTCAGTACTGGACTAAGATTTGACAGTAGCCTTGAAGTATTACCAGTAGCACAAATATGAGCATACTGTGGTTGTCTAATCAATGCAAAATCATTTGGTTTCTCTCTAGACAATGGACAGCACCTTTACAGTAGAAGCCACGGAGGGTCTGGGGGTATCACCTCCAACCAAATCTTTAATGTTGAAGAAAAAAGACAGGACACCAGATAAAGGATCAAAGGCTATCTACTTGAAGGCTTTGTCAGAAGCCTTTGGCCAGAAACGAACACCCCCAACCAGTAGCCCCAGCACCAGTATCCCCAGAACCAAAAGCCCCAATACCAAAAGCCACAAAACCAATAGCCCCAGTACCAAAAGCCCCAGTACCATAAGCCACAAAACCATTAGTCCCAGTACCATAAGCCACAAAACCAATAGCCCCAGCACCAGTAGTCCCAGTATCAAGATCAGTGTCCCTCACCGTATCAAGACCATACCAGTGACAAGTGTCGTCCCCAGTTTGGAGCCAGCTGACGGTGAGCTTCTGAATATCAGTTGCTGCTCTCCTGAACCTGAGGCTACATCTGAAGATCTGGCTCCATCACATAGAGACATTCTCTACACTCCTGTGAGAGTGTTTGAGGACAATTTAGAGGACAGCACAGTCTTAACATCTAGCAGAAGGGTATGTCTGTCCCCCCCCCCTCCACACACTCATTTGCTTACCTACAATTCCACCTGCTCACTATTCTTCTTTTCTTTCTGCCTGACAGACTCTGTTTCTGAGGGGAAATTATCCACCAGAATGCTGCGATGAACAGGACCCCGTTTTATTACAGACCTCCTATGAACCGAGGCCTGTCCCCCTTGAAGGAATGCGAAAGGATGAGGACGATGACGAATCCCTCCCTGCACTGGAGTACCTGCAACATTCTCTCTCCAGTGTCGCGCAGTCGCAGAGCGACAGTGACCTAGCTAGCCCGTCACAGAGGACAGGTTTCCTGTCAAGAGAGCAAACGTCTGCGCGCACACCAGGAAGCTGCCAGAGCCCCAAGGATGACTGTCACGCTAGTTCCTCGCCTGGCCCTTACGCTCTGCCTGTCCACTCGAGTAAAGCCTCATTACCCACAGGGAGGGTTTCCCCTTTCAGCTACAGAATGTTCAGCCCTCCCTGTATGAGCTCAGATGCACAACCACCACGCAGGCACTCAAGTGCAGGCTGTGCCATGCCTTACCATAGCAGCCCTACCAGTTATTATGGCTTCACCTCCAAGAGGTTGTCTATGGGGGCCGAGCCTTTATTCATCAGTAACCCTCACACTGCGAATCGCCGCGGCTTCATAGATACCCACTGTCACCTGGACATGCTTTATGGCAAGCTGGGCTACCAGTGCAGCTTCAAGCGCTTTAGGAGCATGCACAAGAGCAGCTTTCCGGCCGAGTTCAGCGGCTGCATTGCGGACTTCTGCAACCCACGTCTCATGGTGAGGGAGGACTTGTGGGAGGGTTTGCTTGCTGAGGATATGGTGTGGGGAGCATTTGGCTGCCATCCACACTTTGCCAATGAGTATTCAGATGTCCATGAGCGCAACATTTTGATGGCCATGAGGCATCCTAAAGCTGTGGCCTTTGGAGAAATTGGACTGGACTACTCTCACAAAAACAACACCAGCTCTTCCAGGCAAAAAGAGGTATGTTGTCGTTGTTTTATGGCCATTCGTGTTTTCTATTGATTGATAAAACAACCCACTACCACATCTACAAAACAACCCCCCCTGATAATGTAAGTAAACAAACGCCAAGCCAACAATGTACCTCCAACCATCAATACGTGTGGCTAGACATAAAAAAATATAAAAACGTTTTAAATGGGAGACCCATTGCCTTTGTCTTCTGTTTTCTCTGTAGGTTTTTGAGCGTCAACTGCGTCTAGCTGTGTCCATGCAGAAACCTTTGGTGATCCACTGTAGGGATGCAGATGATGACCTGTTGGAAATCATGAAGAAATGGGTCCCCAGAGACTACAAAATTCACAGGTGCGAGTGAGGGCACGTTAATGTAACCAGACCCCATATTCACTTTGTGAGTAAGGTTGTTACCTCCTACTGGCCGTAGACCTCTGCTTCATTTTGAAACCATTGGACAGCCTTTAACAAATCGGTGTTGCTACAACTGTTTTGATCGCCTCATCTAGTTTCAAAACACACAACTTGAGCCTGGGAGGAGCCAGGCTAACATTAATATGCACTTGACTAATGTAACTCACAGCAATGTGAGTCACTGTAGCAACTAAAATAGTGGACAACTGGACATTGTGTACATCCTTCCCTCGCTTGCCCACACTGCAGTGTACACTGAAGAGCCATTACAGAGGCCCTGATATACTGTACATAAGGACTGGTATTGTGTTAGCATATGAAATCAAAGCATTTAATAACATTTCTAAACCAATGCAACATAATTCAAACTGCCTATCTCAAGATTCCGCTACATGCAAGTTCTTAGTTAAAGTGACCTTCTGCCACTAGATGTGATACGGAGCAGCAGCTTTTCAGATCAAAACAAATGATCTGTGGGCCACACACTAACATGCACACACGGCCGGACCGCTTATGAAAACAAAGAATAGAGCAGCTCAGATTACACACACACACACAGGGTGTGATTTCATTCTCTGCTCAGGATGCCATTGCTCCACTATGTGTTTTTTACATAGAAAATAGTTGTTTGCTGTTCACAATATTGTACAGAGCACACACAGTATGGCATAAATTGATAATGTAGAATGCACAACATGCAACTTGATAAAAGTTTAATTTAGCATAATGACTCCCCCCCCCCCCCCACAAAGTCACTAAATATACTGTATATAATTGTGCATTGTGGTGTCTGTCAGGAGTCTATATGTAGCCTACTGTATTTTTAAGTGCGGCCTCTTTCTTTTGTCAATGATCTTCAACGAGGGTTGACGAGTATGGTGAGCAAATGTAATATAATGAAGTCTGTCTATATAAATAAAACAAAAAAATAGACATTTGCATCTGTGTACCACAGACACTGTTTCACGAGAAGTTACCCTGTGATTGAGCCCTTCCTGAAGGAGTTTCCCAACCTGTATGTTGGTTTCACGGCCTTGATCACCTACACCCGAGCCAGGGAGGTCAGAGATTCTGTCTCTAAGATCCCTCTCAACAGAATAGTGGTGGAGACAGATGCACCATATTTTCTGCCGCGACAGGTAACTTCAAACAAATAGTAGGTAGTCTGTTAGCTAGCTGTAAACGTGATCAACTGTTAAAACATTACGGATTCTGTTTACAGAATTGATCATAGAAAAACTATTTATTGAAATTTACGATGTGAAAATTTGACTATAAATGATGGAAATCTGTACTGTATATGTGACATAGTACCATTTGTACACATGTATTATGTACATATCCATCCATCTTCTCCCTTGCTTATCCGGAGTCGGGTCGCGGGGGCAGCAGCTCCAGCAAGGGACCCCAAACTTCCCTTTCCCGAGCCACATTCGCACTGGGGAATCCCGAGACGTTCCCAGGCCAGTGTGGAGATATAATTTCTCCACCTATTCCCGGGTCTTCCCCGAGGCCTCCTCCCAGCCGGATGTGCGTGGAACACCTCCCAAGGGTGGCGCCCAGGGAGCATCCTTACCAGATGCCTGTACCACCTCAACTGGTTCCTTTTGACACAAAGGAGCAGCGGCTCTACTCCGAGTTCCTCACGGATAGCTGAGCTTCTCACCCTATCTTTAAGGGAGACGCCAGCCACCCTTCTGAGAGAACCCATTTTGGCCGCTTGTACCCATGACCCACCCTTTATGACCATAGGTGAGGGTAGGAACAAAAATTGCCTGGTAGATCGAGAGCTTTGCCTTCTTTCTCAGGTCTCTTTTCGTCACAACGGTGCGGTAAAGTTAATGCAATACTGCTCCCGCTGCTCCAATTCTCCGGCCAATCTTCCGCTTCAGTGTCCGCTCACTCGCGAACAAGACCATGAGGTACTTGAACGGTTGGCCTCAGATTTTGCGGTGCTAATTCGCATCCCAGCCGCTTCACACTCACACTGCCATCAGGACCACATCATCTGAAAAAAAGCAGATATGAGATCCTCAGGTCACCGAACCGCAACCCCTCCCCACCACGACTACGCCTCGATATCCTGTCCATGAATATCACAAACAGGATTTGTGATAAATCGCAGCCCTGGCGGAGACCAACCCCCACCTGAAACGAGTCCGACTTACTGCCGAGAATTTATACACAGCTCACACTTTGGGCATACAAGGATTGGATTGCCCTTAAAAGGGACCCCCTCACCCCATACTCCTGCAGCACCTCCCATAGCACCTCCCACAGTATCTCCCGGGAGACCCGGTCATATGCCTTCTCCAGATCCACAAAACACATGTAGACTTGAAGGGCATACTCCCAGGCCCCCTCCAGGATCCTTGCGAGAGTAAAGAGCTAGTCCGTTGTTCCAGGATCAGTTCAGAATCCGCATTGTTGTTCTTCAATCTGAGGTTCGACAATCGGCCGAACCCTCCTCTCCAGCACTTTGGAGTAGACTT
>JAODUE010002523.1:0-11378 GCA_027564755.1 Amblyopsis hoosieri
TAAAATAAGACAAAATATATAAAGGGGAAAAAACCTTACTGTTTTTTATGGACAACATTTACAGTATCTATTTAAAAAATAAAGTGCTCTCCATTATCAGAAAGCACGGAACGAATTCTTAAGGCCTCCAAACAGTTATAGGCTACTAACTCTACATTAACTCCATTCACCCAAATTATCTAAATTTTAAACTCCTATATTAGGCATAGTATATTATTTTCTACAGTACTTTCATTGCGTAACATGTTGATAATTATTGAGGAAACTGTCATCATAGATCAAATCTGAATTGAGCTTTTCCCTCTTTGTCTGTCAGTGACTCTGGGGACAGGAAGCAGATCTACAACATCCTGTCCACCCTGGGCGTGCTGCCGTCAGAGCTGGACTGCGACGTGGTGCGGCTGGTGTGCGAGAGCGTGTCCACCCGCTCCGCCCATGTGTGCGCCGCCGGCCTCGCCGCCGTCATCAACATCGTCCGGCAGCACCGCGGCCTGGAGTCGCTCAAGATCACCGTGGGCATAGACGGCTCCGTCTACAAGCTGCACCCATGGTGAGGGACGGGGAGGTGAAGGGGGGGGGCGGGGGGGCAGGAAGATGGAGAATGTGTGTCAGAGAATAGCCTACATTGCGAGCTTCAGTTTGACTTTGCTATTGGAGTCGCAGTTTCCCATTCTATCCATTTTTTGGTGCGTACGAATGGCTCAAAGTGTGCGTCTCCCGTCAAGTTTGTTTTTTGCATGCAAAGTGCCGAACGCAACCTTTATAAATGAGACCCCTGATGGTTCTTCCCATTTATTTTGTGAAAGTGCCTGCCCTTTACAAACTGTTTCGACCGGACAGCTCCCCAGATGGACGTGTGACTATCAATCCATATGGCATGTCAGGTTATATACCCTGTCAAAATAAACGGATAAACCCCCCCCTGTCACTAATAGACTCATTTTTAAAGCTCAAGCTGTGATGGCTTTGTTGTACCTGACTCCATCTCCCTCTTACAGTTTCCAAGACAAGTTCCACAAAGCTGTGCGGGAGCTAACGCCTCACTGTGACATCACCTTCATCCAGTCAGAGGAGGGAAGTGGGCGGGGTGCGGCGCTCATCTCGGCAGTGGCCTGTAAGATGGCTGCCTGCATGCTGACGCAATAAGTGCGTCGGCCAATGGGCTGCCTCGTACCGCAAAGGGGCAAGGCAGACCCAGAGCCATGGAAATAACAGTTGTGCCATCTCTGTTCACTCCAATGGACCGTCTTTTAACAGCAACGGAGGCTCAAAATAGTTCCCGGAAGATAACCTAAATACTAAAAGTACACTATAAATTATATTTTAAATGTAAATCTGTGCATTTATTTACTACTAATTACTAAAAAACTAAGTTAAATATCTGTGTATATATACATGTATATATATTTTTTTTTTTTTCTCAAATTGCCCACCAAGCACTTCCTGGAACTATTTTGTCATAGGTTTGACCTCTCCATAAACCATGTGACCGTTGAAAACTTCCGTTGTAACTCTGTTATTTCCCTGGCTCTGGGCAGACCTATAGCTGAACTGTGCTGAGCTGTCACTGGATCCTCCTCCAGGAATGTCCAAGGCCAGACCTTTGGCCAGAGTGTGAAAATATGTGTTTTGATTTAGGTATCACATGAAGCTGTACAGACAACAAACCAATGACTTGTATTATAGAGACTGATTTGTAATGTAAAAAGGACCACTTTGTTCTTGATGTTGTTTGTTGTTGCGGTTTCACTATGTTTCCCAATATCACCTGTAGGGTTGTTGTGGCTCTTTCCAAAATATACTCAAAAAGGTATTATGCCACCTATGGTTCATATGTCGTAGTACTTATAAACATGCACCTTATCCATTGATAAGATTAGGGTGTTACAGTATTATGATGGTGTAAGATAGTACCAGTCTAAACTGCGTAGATGAACAGAAGAATATATTTTTTGTAAATACAGCAAACTGTAACTCTAGCAGATAACTGTATACTGTAACTGTAACAGATGTGTTGAAACTAAATCAAATTAATTGCTGTACTGTAAAATCTTTACTGTTTTGTGGGCAACAAGATATTTTTTTTATATTGTATTATAAAAACTATGTGTACTGTGCTATTGTCCAAAATGTCTTCATTTTTCCCACTTGCTTCATGATAATGGTGCTTTAGTAAATAGGCATGACTGTAAATAAATTCCTGCTCTATTCTCTACTCTCTAGTATTTCTTATTTCTATATACTGTTAA
This sequence comes from Amblyopsis hoosieri, assembly GCA_027564755.1. NCBI lineage: Eukaryota > Metazoa > Chordata > Actinopteri > Percopsiformes > Amblyopsidae > Amblyopsis > Amblyopsis hoosieri. The sequence goes on from JAODUE010002523.1 coordinate 2,250, forward strand.
GGTTTACATGAAGTGGTTCAACTAGACTAGGACTTGGGTTCATCTAAAGCCAGATAAGTAAAATTTTTCTTACAGAAATATCTCAGAAATACATTACCAATAACACGACTGTACACACTGTTAGGTTAAAAAAAATGTTTTTAAACGATTGAAACACGTTTATATTTTTACAGTTAAGTTAGTGTACTATAACTTAAATGCAAACTTTGCCACTTTGCCAAACTACAGTATCATTGATGCCCTCTATGAATAATAATAAATTAAATATGCTCAAACTGTCCACTGTTTAGTTTTTTAACCTCAGATCATTCTCACATTTGTCTCAACTCCGCCCCCTACTGGTCTAAGGTCACATCTGCGCTTTGCTTTAGCCCACAGCCCTTTCATATACAGATACAGTGTTAACATATAGATAAACAGGTCTTTGGTCTCTAATCGAGATCGGAAATCGCTTTGATACGGACTTAAATAGCTGGATCGGCATCGATGACAATTGGATAGGTGTAACCGATCCATGGGGCTGATCCAATTAAATAAATTTACATGCGTATCGGTCTACTTTCAAGCAACAGCAATGACTAACATGCCCAGGCCACACTATCAGCAGCAGGTTTATAGAATGCATCTATGTCCTAAAATAGTGATTCACTGTCATTTATTTTGCAACTTAACTTAAACCTAACCACTAATGCATACCATTAATGACAACATGGTAATGCTTCCATATATTCACATATAGCCCATGCATGTTACATTATGTTTTACAGAGTTAGGAAAGCAATGTTCAAGCCTGATGGTTCGTTACATAAAACATGATTCCCAGTCTCTTCCTCAGTCACAGTGAGGAATACAGCTTAATTTAATACTGGAATCGGATCGGTACTCTGTATCGGCCGATACCCAAAGTGCAGGCATCTGTATTGGTATCGGGACAGAAATAACTTGGATCATGCCATCCCTACTGTAGACCTAACTTATCCTAAAAATGGAGGTATGTGAACGTGGTAGGTCCTGATGCTAGTATCATGACATGAGTATAGTGCATTAATGAACATCTACTATTTCCAATGACGCCCGTTAGCAATAGGGCTCAAATTAACCTCAGTCAATAAAAGAAGCCATGTTACCTGATTGCGGGCTGACGTACATCACTTGTCACTTTTCAGCTATACAGTCCCTCCCAGACGGCTCTCACTATCTCCATTTTCCAAGCCAGAGGAATCCTTGGGTGCTTCAGTTGTTATCAGGCCCATCGAGAGAGGGGGATCGTGGCCATGTAAGGGCCTGCGCTGCCCACCATATGCTATTATAGGAGGGCAGCAGATAACATGGGACATACATAAACACTGCCCAGAATCACACCTCACTGGGAGTCAGTGACAGTACAGACATACAGGCATGGTGAGTAGGTAAATGGCATCCTCCGGGCTGTTGACATTTTTGAATGCTTCAATCATTTTGCATGCGGAGGATTATTATAATGAATGTTAGTTAGTAGCCTAGACTGTATAGTCATAACCTAACATTTCTATTATGTTTTAAAGGCATTTTCTGAGATCTTAGTGTTGTTTGTGTAAACAGAGCACTGTTTATTCACTTTCTTCACCGTTTAGGCTAGCAAAAAGGCTTCCAACAAGAGACAGAGAGGAGCTCAAAAGTCATGCTCCAATGTCTTCTCCATGTTCGAACAGTCTCAAATACAGGAGTTCAAAGAGGTACGTGACAACACAAAGATATATATCAATTACCATACAATACAGAATATTTACAATATGCATTATATAGCCTATACTATAGGCTATTCATCTCAATTGAACATTATCAAGACATCTAGAAATGATGAATTGCTGATATATTGAATGGATATTGAACATGTGTTTACATAGCAGATCAGTATGTCTGTTGAGCTGCTCTCAAATGTTATTGGATTTATATCTGTTATGGATTAAGACATTAAATGCATTCAATGAAATACAACAACATGCATTATACAAGTAGACACAGCAATTAGCGTTAGAGACACAGAGGATGTAAAAACATGTTGGATTCTGATCCAGAACAAGGGATTATAAGAAAGGTTTATTAATAAAGTCAATGTCCCTTTGAAACAAACGTGTATTGAATTTAAAATTTCAACTTTATATTGTATTTCAGTTCAATATGGTGTGAACGTGTTGCTTTGGTTTGAAATGAATCAACGGTTTAGCCGTGATTATGAACAATTAGTTATTAATTAAAAGGCATTGGCTTTCCATTACTGTATGTCTTTAGGCTTTTGGCTGCATCGATCAAGACCGAGATGGAGTTATTAAAAAACAGGACCTCAGGGAGACATATGCACAACTGGGTATCTTGAATTTCATATATTTCTTGTATCCTATATTTCTTTCATATTTCTTTCCCTTACTTATAAAAAAATTACACTTGCACGGATTAGTTATAGTGCACATGGATCCTCAAACTTCTGCTTGAAATCAATTTGGTTATATAAAATGTGCGTGTGAGTATGCATGCGTGTGTGTGTGTGTGTGTGTGTGTGTGTGCGTGCGTGTGTGTGTGTGTGTGTGTGGTTATGACAGGAAAACTCAACGTCAATGACGAGGAGCTTGACGAGATGTTGAATGAGGGAAAGGGTCCCGTCAACTTCACTGTGTTCCTGTCTTTGTTTGGAGAGAAACTCAATGGTAAGAGCCAGGAGATATTTTTATTAAAATGCATACAGTACAGAAAAGCCTTTAGGGTGCCTTTACATGAATATACAATGGGCCTACACAGACCTCTACTTAACATTGTCTTTACATGAATATACAATGGGCCTACACAGACCTCTACTTAATATTGTCTTTACATGAATATACAATGGGCCTACACAGACCTCTACTTAACATTGTCTTTACATGAATATACAATGGGCCTACACAGACCACTACTTAACATTGTCTTACATGAATATATAACAGGCCTACATAGACCTCTACTTAACACTGCCTTTGCATATTTCTGACTCAGTGGCTTTCGTTCTGTTCAGGTACTGATCCCGAGGACACTATTCTTGCTGCCTTCAAGCTTTTTGACCCTAATGGGACAGGATTTGTCAATAAGGACGAGTAAGACGGAAACTCAACTATATAGCTTTTATAACTATATTCATGTTTTTATCACTGTGGCAGACCAGAACCAGTTTATTCCTGTTCTCACTTTAACAACCTGTTCCTTTGTCCACGTCAGGTTTAGGCGGTTAATAATGCATCAGGCTGACAAATTCACAGCAGAAGAGGTTTGTGATTCATATTTTGTGACACAACCATTTGACAGTTGTGTTTGAATGAATACAGTACGTCTTGTCCCGTGTGAATGTCTGTCTAGGTGGACCAGGCCTATTCCGTAGCACCTATCGACGTATCTGGCAACATTGACTACAAGTCTCTCTGCTACATTATCACACACGGAGATGAGAAGGAGGAGTCATAAAGATCGCTTCAACCGATGTGCTTGTATAGTCCCCAAATGTGGCTATGCACACTTAAAGGGACATTCCTCAATATGTGTCTGGAATTACCGTTGTATTTGAAATATGTGTTACAAAAGCATTGTTTTGGTTTGAAACCCACGGAGAAGGCGTGCTCCTCCCACACCTGGTGCTGTGTGGCTGGCACACCTCTCTACATCTCCCCCCTACAGCCATTCACTACTCCCCCAAACACAGTGTGGCCTAAAGGTGGAGTCAGTCATTCCGACGAACGGTTGTTGATATTTGAACTCAAATCAAAACACGTCTCCCTTTAACGCCATAGGTTGCTCCCTCAGAAGCTCCCCCCCCACCCACCCCCATCCCCCCCCACACACACAATGGAAACTCATTACCGAGGCTGGAATAGTGTTGTGTGGTGCGGTCTGCACCACTATGTTTGTGTTCCCATTTACAGAGCCAGAGCTCACACAGGACAGACGGACCGTGAGGAGAAATTAGCTGAATTTGACAAAAAGTGTATTATCTTAATCTTGATAGCGCTGACTCTATACCTTTAAACAGTGAACTGGGGGACGTTTTTGTAGTTCTGGGGCACTATAAGGCAAACGACAAGTGTACAGACCATCATGAAACTGGAGACGAATGTGTAACAGTGGTCTTTTTTTCACATCCTGATCGATCTTGACAAAATATTAGAATAGATGTGTTCATTTGAGAGACTTCAGTGTCGCACTGTCCTGTTGTTAAAAATGTTTGCCATGTCGCTTGTCGTCAGAGATAATTTGGTGTGCTCCTCCTTTTGGTGAAGCATTTTCCTGACTTTATTTCAAAAAATAAAAAATACCACATGAGAAAAGTGCTACTGTATTCTGATTGCTTCATATATGTGTGAAATCAGTGCTCCAAAAACATACTTGCATTATTTGAAACTCACACAGTGATTGCCCCTCTCACAAAAAATACTCACATTCCTCTCTACGCTCTTCTATAGGCTGACTGACAGTGAGCTAGGCTGTAATTTGTGGTCCTGGAGCGCTATAGCAAACAGTGTACCTATTTAATGCATGCAGGCCCTTAACTTGGATTATTAGCCCACAGAACCCAAAACCCCATGACCAAAATCTCATATATGCCGACAAAGGTAATTTTATATCAACAACAGCAACAACAACAACAACAACAGCAACAACAACAACAACAACAACAACAACAACAACAACAACGATATAGCACATTTCCTCTACATTCAATTAATAAATAGTTTCTGGTAATGTTCTTTGTCTGGCAAGTTCATCGAATAGCTAATATTTCAAACAAGTTCTCAAAAAGAAACTTCAAAGAAATCAAAGAAACTTTCAGGAAAATTCAGAATGCCCCTAAAAACTGTGATCAAAAATATAATTTCCAGTTTCTCCTAATCCTGCATTAAAGCAGAAGTAGGGAGGATTTAAGAGTTGCAATGACAGACGACTAAAAAAGCACGAAAATAAAAGTACAAGAATTATCAACCCAAAAACCCACAATCTCCTCCTCTGCTCCTGACCTGACATGCCAGAGGAATTGTTGTCACGGCTCCATCTGGGGAGCCAGACATTGAAACTGTTTGTGAGTGGCAGGCACTTTCAAAATAATATTTGCCAGTTGATTGGATGAGCCATATGGTTCTCAAACTTTTCAGCTCGCGACCCCCCAAAATAACAGTGCCAGAGACTCCCGACCCCCGCTATCCCCAGAGGTGGTAGAAGAATAACAACCTTATTATTATTTGATAGTATTTTAAAACAGGCAGTATACATAAAGTAGCAGAATACATCAAAGTAATGTATAAACTGTACTACTACTAACATTTATGGCTAAACTATGCCATTTTATTCATTTTGAAATGTTATTTCATTTCTGAAAATCATCTTGTGACCCCCTCCTCTGTGACCCGCCGGGGGGTCCCGACCCACACTTTGAGAACCGCTGTTTTAAACACTAAATCAGATGTTAGAAGCCCTCACAGCTGTAGACAGCATGTTCCTGATTTTTGCTTCACACTCACACAGAGGCATCAGGCATCACATTCACAACAGTCCGGCTGGAACAATGGCACAATGTTACCATGGACACAACAACACATCCCTCCATAAACTCCACAGCCACACAGACACATTTCCTGGTCACACGAGATAGACAGCCGGTGGACAGAAACGCAGTGCCGGTGGCGTTGCATACAAAAGACTTGGCTTTGCTGACTCCAAATGCTGATCTTATCCAGAGGTATAGTTGTTAATGTTAGGTAGTGAAATGTAGCAGTGCTGGCTGGCTTCAGCCATGCCTATATCTTCAGGTGCAGCTGGGAGGGTGACTGTAGGGATCAATACGACCATAGCACGGCCGCCAGATGGGGTGAAGAGGGGAGCCAAGCCTTTCAGCAGGAACGATGATTCCTACCTCGCTCGGTGAGTGGAGATTTCTCTCAATGTAAAGAGTCTTGGACTTTTTGATTTAGTCACCACGGTTACTGTGGCCTGCTAATGCAGGATAGCAGGCTAGTGGTCAGGTGTCCCAGCCTGAAGGTTGTGTGTTTGAAACCCCTTGGCCTATAGGCATGGTTGGGTAGGTTACTTTTAAATGTAATCCGTTACCAGACTAAAATTATAATCAGTAACGTAATTTACTTTTAGATTACTTCACGCCTAAACATTGTTCTTTGAAATGCCGTAGCAAATTTACTGCGTTGGCACGCCAAATCCTTCTATTTTTGTAATCGTTTAGGTTGTGCAGGGGATCAGATTAAAGTAGGACTTCACTTAAATTATTAATTGAAGTTAATGAAAGGTTAAAAACACAGCCGACTGTTTGATGCATTTTTCTTCTGCAGACTTCACATTTAAATTAGAAAGTAGTCATAGAAGTAGTCATCTCATTTATGGTATATGATTCCACTATTTTAGCTAGCTGGTAACAGTAATGGGTTACAGTTACTGTTTTTTTGTAATAAATTACAAGAATCTGATTACATGTAATCAAATACATGTAACTAATATGTATCTGTTATTCATCTTTATATTCTCACTGATTACATGTAATCAGTTACTTCCAAACCCTGCCTGTAACCATCCTTGAGCACAATGCCTAACCCCTACCTGTTCCTTGTAATTGTACTCATTATTGGATAAAAGTGTCTGTCAAATTACTTAATTGCTAATTAATTTCTGCATAAACATTACTGTATCATTGAATGAAATGTGAAGTTTTATTCTGTAAACATCGAGATTTCTCATTGCTAAACTGTATGTTAACACCCAACCCACATAACTTGCAGGCCAGGTGTCATGCGAGCTGTAGTATATGAGATAGTTAAGCCAGGTGCTAATCTGCCTCATAAATGTTTCACCTGACATTTCTCCTGGCTGAGTCACTAGGCTCAGACATTTGGAGAGAGCTTGATCACTAAAGTCCTCTAGAAATGTCTTATCCTACTACATTTGTGTCTTTGTTCAAATCTGTCTATTTTTTGTATGTAATAGTCTGTGTTAATACGTAGGCCTAATGTGATTATGTTAACAGGTATTTGGAATCCAGAAAATATGTAAAAGACAAATGTGAATCAAAACAGGTAAGCATTGTTGAAGCAAACAGCAGATGTACGAATATCAAGCATTATAGATATTACTGTGTGTAGGCCTGAGAACTGCTGAAATGTGTTTTATTTAAATTGTTTCTTTGGTTTCATATGCAGAATGCCAGTTTCCCCTCCGAGGCCCTGACTGATAATGGAAACATGGGTGATTTCTAGATAATTCTTTAAAAAATATTTTATGATTATATAATTACTAATAGAGTTCATCAGTAGAACTTCAATGTACACAAATACAATTTTTATTTTATGCAGCCATAATGAGTCTTCCCAATTATTTTAGAAACCAATGATGAGAACACAAAGGCAAGACAAAGCAACGATGAGGACAACTCAGACAAATCAATGAAAGACAATGTAACTAGTAGAGAGAATTCCATTAGATCTAAAACATGTACTCTCCTTTAAATGTGTGTTGAGCCATGTTGGAGAAAGATTGTTTATATTTTAACCCAACATCAAAACAAATACACATTCAGAAGCTCCAACCTCAACATGGAATACACATTGTTAATGCTGGAATAATGTTGTGTGGTGCAACCTGTTCCATGTGCGTTCCTATTTACAGAGCCATGTAGAAACACTATATTTTCTTTTTTTTATATAAGCCGCCTTTGAGAATTTTATTATAATTATCGTTCCATGAGTGCCAAAACCATAATGCTTTCTGGATTTCTGTTCAGCATTACCTCTGTATATGTAATCATTACAGCTCAGAATTAAGATGTGGTAACATTTACAAAATATATTTTGTATACATCCCATTGTCCATATCAGTATTATAATGATTTACTGGGTTATTAGTTTTCTGTCAAATGCTTACTGGCTCAATGTTTAATTAAAACAAATTAAAAACTTTTTTTTTTTGAAGTATTCCATTTAATATGTGCAAGTAGTGCAAATATTTTCCAGCTACCACCATTGAATATTTACATTCTATATGTCATCATTCCTTATATCATAAGGAGTTTTAAAACAACCTTTATTAAAAATAAAAAAAAAACCCACATCAACATCTTATAATTACATTATTTGTACAAGTATGTAAACCTCATGCAATTACAGAAGACACCACATTCCCGTGAAAGGGCTCAAATTACTAGGCAAGCTATTTCCGTTACGTACCTCACAGCATAGCATTGCCTGACAGGCAGGCATTTGTTTGCAGTCACAGTGGCTTAAGGAATTCACACTGTCCACCAGTGATGTATGATTCCATCAGACAATTTGTTAGCATACAGTACCTTCAGCTCCAATTTGAAAAGAAATGTGTGTGTATGGCTACACACGTCACACTGTATCTTGTATAGCATTATTATTTTAGTTGTATTACCTTTAATGAAAAGTTCAAAACATTGTTTACATCAACATCATCTTGGCATGGCTATACAAAATTGTGGGTCATAAATGGTGGGTCATAGCTTGTGTGCACACGTAAACACTTGTTTTTGGGGAAGGGCGGGGAAGGCGTGGGGGGGGCAAAAGGTGTACGAGGTCAAATCCCGAGACAGACTGCTCTGCACAATTCAGCTTCACATGCCGTGCGTGTGCAGAACCTCCCTCCTATGGATCACACCCACGTCTCCGCAGCCTGCCTCATGCAAGCGAGACCTGGGTCTCACCCAGCCAATGTCCTCGTCTGTGACCGCACAGTCAGTCGCTGTTGCTGCTGTCGTCTCCCACCACCATGCTGCTGTACTGTTTCTGCTGCTCCTCTTTGAAGGACGCCTTCACCTTGGCCCTCTTCAGACCCCCATCCCTACATGGGCAGCATTATACAGGATTAACAGCAACATGCATCTTATATTACAGATAATACTCTTCAGACCCCCATCCCTACATGGGCAGCATTATACAGGATTAACAGCAACATGCGTCTTATATTACAGAGAATACTCTTCAGACCCCCATCCCTACATGGGCAGCATTATACAGGATTAACAGCAACATGCGTCCTTATATTACAGATAATACTCTTCAGACCCCCATCCCTACATGGGCAGCATTATACAGGATTAACAGCAACATGCGT
>JAODUE010002524.1:0-11721 GCA_027564755.1 Amblyopsis hoosieri
CGAACACAGACACTGGGCAGGTGACTAAATAGACCAGCTCCCCCCAGCTAAACCCCCAGGCACTGCAGGCCAGGGCATACACCCACCCATAATCCAGCCCACCAACCATGCACCACCATAAGCGGAACCCCGGAGATGACACCACGAAAGCACAAAATAACCCAATCCACGACACACCTCCCAGAACCTCCAATACTGAATCCTCGACCAGTAAACATAAACAATGCGGATTCCGTCCTGGTTGTGAGACAACGGACAAGCTCTTTACTCTTGCAAGGATCCTGGAGGGGGCCTGGGAGTATGCCGTTCCGGTCTACATGTGTTTTGTGGAACTGGAGAAGGCGTATGACCGGGTCCCCCGGGAGATACTGTGGGAGGTGCTGCAGGAGTATGCCCAAAGTGTGAGCTGTGTACGGATTCTCGGCAGTAAGTCGGACTTGTTTCAGGTGGGGTTTGGTCTCTGCCAGGGCTGTGCTTTATCACCAATCCTGTTTGTGATATTCATGGACAGGATATCGAGGCGTAGTCGTGGTGGGGAGGGGTTGCGGTTCGGTGACCTGGGGATCTCATCACTGCTTTTTGCAGATGATTATTTTTTCTGCACACATTTGAATCCAGACGGTTCAGTTTATGTGTGTTTGTTTGCTGTGAACACTTACGTCATATGTGGAAGTTGTTCTCAACTGGGTTGGAAAAAAATAGACTAAAATCTTGTGGCAGTGATGTGCTGAGCTAGTGGCGATACACCCATCGCAAACGAAGCTTCGTCTTTTTGCTAATGATTACTACTGAAACTTCTATGCTCAAAAAATTGCATTTGGGTCAACCCAAATACCATGGTTGACGATGGACAGGGCAATGGTGCATGGTTATCATAAGCTGTCACTTGTCAACACAGGCAAGGGAGATGCCAATCAAGGAGCCTGTAGTTGCCCAAACAGTCCTGCACAGTCTGTTCTGCTTCCAACCTTTTGAGAACCACTTCCTTATGCCTCAATCAAGGAAGAAATAAAGTATAGAACGGTGTGTAGGGATGTAACAATTAGACATTTTGATGGTACGATTATAGTCTGAGGAATAATCACGGTTTCATGATTATTATGCATGAATTTCACAACACTAGCAATGCTGTTTAAGAGAGCAATCTAATTACCTTTCTCCTGCTTTGCTGCAAATGGCCCAACTCTTAACTCACTGCTACTTCATTGATTGTTTCCTCAGTCTGGAAAAAGACATTGCTACTAATCTGTGGGGGGAAAGGTTAATGGGTATGCCCAGGCGTCCCCCTATTATTAGGGGGTTCTACAGACCTTCCCCTGGACTACTAAAAACATTGGTTCTGGTGTAATTTCTTAAAAGCATAAACTTAAAATAAATCCCTCATGCCCCAGAAATTACCCTTAATAATGTATTGCATTTTGATGTCTGGAAGGTCATGGTATGTGTAGAAAATATAGCTGTATTTCAAATAGATATTTAACAGAATCGAAGTTTCAAATAATCTGTTCTCCACAACAGTGTACTTTGTTGATGGTCTTTAAATGCGCATAGCTGTGCTGCTGGAATGCCAGAACGATCACTGTAATTTAGAGTGTATTTAAAGAAAACAACTGGTCACAGTGGACTCTGTTTAAACAATTTAGAAATCGTTGCTGTATCCTCTGTACTTTTTCATCGTGAGTTGAAGTCAGAAATGATGACCTGACAAGTGACCGTAGGCCTACTGTTGGGCTATTAAAGTTAGCGAACCAAAGAAAGTATAATATAATTCAGGCAGATTTGACGTTAGTACAGTACTCAAACTTGGCCCAGTTATACCGTGCCCAACCAAAGTGACCGTGTCGTGGCCCACTTGAAAGAGGTGGGCCAGGGCACGGTTTGGTTGGACTGGGCGCGGTACGCATCAGTGTGATCGTAAACATGCACAAGGACGGAACTGAAGTCATCGACGCGACAGTTGTTTCATTACAAACAGCATGGTGGCAAAGGGAACACTTTGGTCTATGGCAGAAGTGCAATGTTTATTGGATTAGGGCAGACGAGAGTATTCAGGAGCAACTGGATACAACACACAAGAACTATCTACTTACTCGTGGGTATCAATGAATCACGTGAGCAGTGTCGGCAAAAACTGATAAAACTGCGTGCTCAGTATCTGAAGGTACCTGGTAGCTCATCAGACATCAAGGACATATTCCAGTGGGACGATTATGTGGAAAAAATAATTGTCCTGAAACCAAAATTAATTGAGTGCAGGCCAGCGGGGGAGTGGGGAGGGGGGACAATCGTGCTCGGGCATGGTTCAAGGCAACTGGGCCTAGTGTGAGTGCGCCCTAAGTTCCCAGCTGACACTCGACTTGTTTCATTGCTGTGGCTGGGGGCGATACACGTGCATGTAGGCCCTCTAATTGTAAAAGGTGCTACAGCAATATAATAGAACTAAATTATGTAGCTTTCTAAGGTATCTACTAGCCTAGTAGCTTAACTAGTTGGCTATAGCTAAGGCAGGCTATCTTCCTTGCAGTTCGTCATGTACTCCTGAAGTGACTTAAGTGAAACTTAAAACCTGCAGCTTCAGTATTGCGCACTTGTCACTCACGCACTGTGTTTCTTGCCACAGTGCGTGGCACACTTCAGAGAGCTAAATTATCTAAATTAACAGTCAGAGCTGTCTCAAATGGAGACATTCTCTATCTGTTCTTTACAGTTTTACTGAAACTATGTTAGATAGATATAGGTAGTTACCAGCCAGTTTGTTTTGGTGTGGCGTCAATTATTCTGCCGTGACGCAGCACCACAACTAAATGAACACAGAGTAATCACATTTAATGATGTTGCTCTCATGACAGCATTTGCCGCACTGCACATGCACACTCCAAGTATAACTTTGTATTTGTTCCGTCTGCAATCTGCAGATTGCGCCTGGCAATGTTTGTTTGAATGTCCTTACAGTGCAACCAAAATGTCCCTATTTTGAGAGTGAGAAAAGAAAACTCTGTGTAGCTGAGCCTTAACGGTTATGAAACCGTGACGTTTTTAATCCAGGTTAATAGTGAAACCGGTTAATCGCTGCATCCCTAGCGGTGAGTACCTAATCCTCCTTCAACAAACTGTACAACTCATCCAACAACACCTGATGCTTTTTCATGTCTCCTCCATCTCAATCTCTTCTAAGCACTGGGTAGCAGACAGGCTGCCACAGACCGCCTCCATTAGTCCAAATTAGAGCTCCTTTTTCTACTGCAGGAAGAAGACATGGACATCTCTCTCCCCCCTCCCCCCCCTCTCTCTCTCTCTCTAACACACACACACCATCGTGATGCTTTTCTGTGTGTTGTGCAAAGTCATGGCTGTTTACTCATATGTTTAAACAGTTTGTTTGATTGAATGCTATATTGATATGGTAGTAGACACATGACAAGATGCTGGAATTATTTTAATATAATATTGGTTGCTTACAATTGCTGGCGTATGACCTTGTGACAAATGTACTACATGTAAGTGGCTTTTGATAAAAGCATCTGCCAAATGCCTTAAATGTAAATTTAATAGGCCTTTACTGTGAGCATGTGTGTGTGCGTGCATGTGCGTGTGTGTTCAACAGGGAATCAACCCTCAACCTCTATTGTTCCACTTCACCATATGCAAACAGAGGCGGGGTGTGTGTGCTGGGATGGGGGGCAAACGCCTCCATTTCCACACTGATGTGTTGATGTAAATGAGCTGATTTTAGATTATAATTACACCTATCCTCCACCTGGGAAAATTGCAAGAGTAGGGTAGCAAGCGCTGAGGTAGGCTGGAGCCTTATGGAATAATTGGGCAGGCAAATGAGTGTGTATATGCGAACAAGACACATTAAAACCAATCCTCTCTCTGGCGTGTGGGTTACCTGGAACGCTGCAAGCTTCCAGAACAGGTGATTAGGCAGGAGGAGGTGTCATTAAAACTCCATTAGCGCAACACCCGGACCCTGGCACTCCCCACAAACACACACACACACACACACACACTGCTGAGATAGGCCATACGGTGTGTGTGTGTGTGTGTAAGTGAGAGAGCTATATATGTCTGTGAGTGTCTAATGACTAATTTAGGACCCCCACCTTTGGGAGTGTGACAGCAAGGACCCTCTTGCGGCTAGCACGCTAAGTGCCTGCTTATTAATTAAACATAACCCAAGCTCGGGGGACAGCAGTGGGCTGCATATCAGGTTGTCAGCGTTACTCTGTGTGGGCCCAAATGAACTGGGTCCACATGCAATTGCGGATCCATTGACAGACATTTTGGGTCCTCGAAGTAAAAATGAATACAAAGAAGTCAAACAGTAGAATGTCACGGCAACACAATGTGTGGGTTTGTGTTTTGTGAAAATCAGTGTGTCGATAAATGCTGGCTTGTAGAGCACATACTGTACCAATTTCTGTGTTAAATTGCTCTCCATTAGTTATATGAGGTATGTTAAGCCACATCTTCATGGGATAATTGAATCAATGTTACTGAGAATGTCAATTACGAAACTAAACTAAACCGACTGTGCAACTTTCCCCCACATGTGATTTTCTAATTATGAATGTAACTCAAATAAGGCTTGTAATGAAGCCGTGGTTTTATTTATTTCCAGGTCAAGACCTTTCCTCCAAATGTGTCTGTGTTTGATCAGACCAAGCACCACCATCAAACTACAGTAGCACATGTGCCATAATCCAATTTCTTGATTTGGACTTCCACAGTGGTTTGAGAGAGTATAACACTGTATTATTGTGCAATTTGGAGAGATAGACCCCCTGCATGTGGCTATATCACCTTTGATTGAACCTCTTTATATGGCTTTGTTTAATGCTCTAGTATTGCTTTTCTATTATGGCTTCTACTGAAATGCCACAGAATCCCATTTGCTGTAATGTCGGATATTGCCTTTGTTTGCATTGTGGTGGTAGTCTAGCAGAACCATAATGGCAGATTGAGCCAGTTGCTCATAGCTCCATTTAAATTGAATGGAGCAGAGTGCCACTGACGCCTATTGTGGCGACGGCTGTGCCCAGATGGGATCTGGACCACAGCGCCACTGCCTTGCCCACAAGCATTAATCCTGAACACTGCACCATTAACAGGAAATAAGAGGTGTGTGTGTGTGTGTGTGTGTCGTGTGTGGTGTGTGTGTGTGTGTCTTTGCACATCTGCGCTTATTTCTATTCAACCTTCCTGACAGCCATTCACATTTGGTCCCAAGAAAACACCATGCTCACAACAAAACAACAAAAAACACAACAGACCAAACTTCTGCAATCAAGTTAACAAAGTTAAGCAACTATTAGCCTTGAAGTCCCCAGTACTTGCTAAACTTTACAATACAACACAGGAACTTGGTTCTGCAGCAAGGTTCAAATGAAGACAATAGAAAGCGAAGTATCCCATTGTGTTGATCGACAAACTTTCTAGGGTCTACAGCTTTCTTCTTGTTGCCCAGAGATCTTTGGTCTTTAGTGACCCAGCACTTAACAGGGTTAGACAGCCCCTGAACGTCACTGATTGGGGCTGCCGCTGGAAGATTGTCTGTCTCTTCTAATTCCCCTCCTCTCTCTGTTCTCCTGTCCTATCCTACTAGTCACCAAGCCTCTGCCAGCCCCCATGTCACTGGTTAATTGTGGTACATCGCTCTGGGCCTTGGAGACTTACTAAGTGACTGGAGACTGTTGAAGACTTGACTTCACTGGGAAACACACACACACACACACCTGAAACACCTAACCAAAGCTGTCACCATACACACACCTAATGAGGATAAACTCCCTTTTAACCGTGCTGAGGAATCCCATTATTTGTGTCTCCACTGACGGGACCCTTCCATCCCCCGTTCCCTGCCCCTACCAAGGGCCCTGAGGCTGGGGAAGATGAGCGGACCGGGGGGGGGGGGGGGGGGGGGGGGGGGGGGGGGCGCCCCCCCCCCCCCCCCCCCCCCGCGGCCTTTGACTTAAAGCTCAGCAGTGAAGGAAAATATATCCTAACTGTGGTTGAAAAATTATCATTGCTTTTAAGATGTATGCAATTGACGAATGCCCCTTTCACCTGTCCAGCCTAGTTACTGTAACTAGGTTGGACAAAACAGCGTTGTAGTCTATAACAATGTAAGATGTCCTTGAGTGTTTTGGAAGGTGTCCTGAAATAAAATGTATTATTATTATAGATGGTTTTAACAAACGTACGCGGGTTGCTCTGGTTTTGCACTGAGCTACAATCAACTTCCGCTCTATGTTTGTTATTTTGTGTTTGCGTTTACTGCCGCATGGTACTGACTACAAACTGAATGAAAGTTAAACGGATGAGCAGACTGACGTTGGTTTCATGGTTGAAACCTGGGGTGCTACCTGACATAAATGCAATTTCGAAAATAAAAATGTATACTTTTCTATACGGTAACCACGGATCACCCCTGTGCGAATAGATTGGCATGGCAGTCTGTTTCCAGTCATTCTGATTCTGTGACAACAAACTTATAGCCTACACAGAATGCATTCACTTTACCAAAACGGAGGCCTCACATACTGTACCTTTCTCTTCATACTGTATAAGCACTGCGGTATCCTCTGGTCAAATGTTCACAGTATGCTAACCGGCTTTATCCACCAGTTCTTCGAAAAACACTCTGTTAAACTCGTGGCTAGCATTTTGCCAGAAGCCATTTGACCAATGTCAATCCTGCGCTTTCATTCATTTCTCCAAATTAAGGGATTCAAATATGTGCTCTACTATGAAAATCCATTTAATTTTCTAAAATTTACAGTAAGATAAACTTTAAAAATCTCCCTCATGGACATATCTTAGGCTACTGTAAGAATTATCTCCCATCTTCTTGCTAATGTTTGCTAATGTTTTTTTGCTATGTTGCCGCTAGACAGACAGACAGCTGTATCGACTCAGAAACATGTAATGATACTTCAGCGAGCTACGGACCCACTTGGCATCAAATTAATCTCATCAACATTAAATAAAATCTCGGAACCCATCAGCCAAATCGTCAGATGTTTCATATGGCATATTCATATGGCAGATATGAATAATTTCTCGAGACAGAAATTCGGTAACACTTTAGCACCCGGTACGTCCCGGGTGCTAATATAAAGTGTTACTAGAAATTCATACATGCAGTCCAAGGAAAAATAACTTGTTATGAATGGATACCGGTAGCTGTACCGTACAACAGGTGTTGTGCCCTTGATGGGATTGCGCATATTACTTAATCTCGTAGTAGCATATTATCATCAAGGGGACCCAATCAAGGGCACAACACCCAGTAGATGTACAGAAGGGTTGGGTACTGAACTCGGTACTTTTAAGAGCACCGACTGAATTACGTTGGTACTATAGAGTACCGATTGCGGTAAAATCAGATTTCGGCACCTTAGAGCGCGTAAAGAGAGAAACGCGATTGAGATTACATCATCCCTGCACAGCCTGCAGCTTGTTCAATGTTCAACACAATCATGGGTACAACGAGCCAAAAACAATCACAGGTTTACCTTTTTTTCTGTACTTTACTCCCACTTTTGTTCATACTCCCAGTTTCGTTCATAAAGAGTTACATTTATCTGCCGCTGGCGCAAAAACTTTTCGCTGTGCCGTTCACTCTCAAGTGTTCATGCACAAAGGGATTAATAGATTTTTACTTTACCGTGTTGTGCATCTATTTATCATTCTGGAAGTGAAGTGTAATATGCACGATCCCATCAAGGGGGCCCAATCCACGGCGGGGACCCAATGGAGGGCACAACACATCTTCCAGCGCTCGACAAAATATGTCGGGTGTAAAACACTAAGTAGTTGCAGTTTAGACTGGAGCAGTGCAGTGAAATGAACCGACCGATGTAGAAGCGGACACAGTAAACTCTTGCAGCGGAATGATGAGAAAGCAGGAATTAGCACATGCACACATGTCTCCGGTGTTGAACACAGGTGAGATCAAACTAGGCCTATTGCTTATAGCAGCAATATTTACAATGTCCTCGTTTCAGATTTAACCCTGTAGGTTACAACTACAATTAATGTCACCATTGAAAGTGTGCATGCTAACATAAGCTACCATATAATGCTTTGGAGAACGTCATAGGCTACTAGCAGGGTAGAGGGCGTTCTAGAAAACTGAGGGAGGCACTGTTGTTGTTTGTAAAGAGTCAGTCAGACAGTTTTTTTCCATAGACAACATTCAATTACTAGAGTAAAGTACCGAAAAAAGGTACTGTTGGGTACCGGTATCGAATTCGAGGTACTGGACCGGCACCGGTATAGATTCAAATGTGAACGATACCCAACCTTAATGTACAGAGTACCTTATCCATTTAAATTTGTCCAAGTAACGGTTCTTTTCTTTGATTTGTATCCCCAAAAAACGACTGACTAGACATAATTTTAACTAGCTAGTTAATGTAATTTATTTTAACTGATTAAATAAAATAAAAGTGTCTGAAGACTACTAGATGAATCTGTTGTTATATACGTTTGTGGAGGTCAGTCGGAAGTTACGTTTAGGCCAGAAAGTTAGCGCATGCGCAGTAACGTTTGTTTTTGTTGTCAAGATGAAACCGTCTATAACAGGAAAACAGACGGTTGATGGATTAGCTATTGGAGGACAGGCAAAAAGGTGCTCAATTACTTGGGATTGCTCAATTTATGGGTTTTTCGTGGTTGTGCTGGTGTTGATTGAGTGAGAAATCCAAAGTCCTATTGTGATTTTATTATCAATGACAAATGATAAATGATAATGATGACAAACTCTTGATGAAAAACCATACATACCTATGCTTCTAGGAATTATTTCCTGGTATATTAGATAACGTATGTTAAAAATGTTTATCATAATTAGCCATGATGACATACTGCTGTCATTATCCTAACAGGATATTTGTTGCATATACTACAGCTGGAGTATGATCTCTTCTATTGACAAATATAAAGTTGTTTTGGAGAAAAGTGTCTGCTAAATGCTGTAAATGTAAAATGTAAACTGTGACTGACTTTAATGTATAGCCATGCCCAGAGATGCGCACGCACACACACACACACAGTTTTACCAAGATCTTCTGCCTTTTCACCTTTTGCCCACCAAGCCGCTCAACGCACATCTTTCTGCAGCCGTTGCTCTACCTGGCTTCCTCATCTGAGAATTCACCTCCTCAATCCCATAAATCAACACAAGGTAGACTCTTATTGTGTTTACTGTAATCAAAGAAAATTGTGGAGTAAGCCCACAACTTGTGCTTATTCCACAATTGAATAAAAGGGGGAATGTACTGGATCGTTCCAGAGAAGGGCCCACACAAGCTATTTGGGCAGAGATGATTGACCTGAAAATGTACTTGTATATGTTGGTGAAACATATTCTTGGATTTCCTCTACTGTACATCTCCCCATTAACGTATGGCCAGAGGGAGTTATATACTATAATAAGTAATACAGTTTGTTAATATTACAGTGTGTCAACTTTTACAATCTGTTTTGGAAAATAAAGTTGCCACCTAAAACGATGATATCTTTCAATACTCACAGATAAAAGTATGACTCATAACTAGCAAACATAATGTGCTTTAGCTTCACGGCAGTTGTTTGTCACTGTAGCACATTCCCTGCTGGACAACTCAGGTTAAAATTAAATATTGTGTACCATGTCAGTAGCTGGCAAAGCCAACACAGGCCTAGACACACCAGCAGTATAACGTCATGCCTGCAAAAGGTATGTGTGTGAGAGTATTGCTAGGGCTACCAATGTCTTTATTGTGCTAAGTAGATGTGGCTTAGTGAGGTCTACACTTTGTAGAGAGGTACATTTGGGCTTTGTGAGGAAAATGAGACCCTTGATCTCAATGAACTCATGGGAAAGTTTAGCATATAATATGTATATGCTGGCATGATATAAAGCTACAGATATTTATATAATGGACAAAAAAACAAAACAAAAAAACAATCAAGTGAAATCAGCGCAATAAAATCTACTACTACTAAATCCTAATGCATTTTCTTGTGTTGTGCAGTATCTTTATTGATTCAGACTCAGATGAGAGGTTATAAACCTAACAGAGCATGTCTGTGTTTTATCTGGACATGAGTGACCAATGTGGCTAGAGCATGATCTTTGACGAGTTCTGAGGTCTCTGTTCTCCGGCAAGGGAAGTCATAAAAGACGAGTGGATTAAGGGCTAGCTGACATCCCTAGAGACTCATTAAAATAGAAGAAGAGTAGCGGGACAGATGGACTGTTTCCAGTTGCATGAATCAGCATCTCCACGTCGTTGATCTGACCTCATCACCGGTGAAACCATACACATACCCATCTGGCCAGGTAGTCTGGCCTTGTTGATGCCTGCAAGGCAAAGTGATACTGGACATGTCTGATACTCAACTGTATTACAGTTGAGTATGTGGCATTTATATAGAATGCCGGTTTCATTATTTTTCCTCTACATTTGTAGGAATCATGAAAAAGTCAGATTATGGATTTTCAAATAATCATATTGTTTTGGCCAATTGTTGCTTAACAGTGATCTTTGTCACGATATAGTAAAGCCTGCTTGCTTCTACCAAACATGAATTTCCCTTACAATACAAAACAGGATCAGTAATTTCATCAAAGTTGTGCACCATCAATTCTGGAGGCTTTCCATTTAAAAGGGCTAAATAGTCTGAACTGTGAGGATGGGATAATTGGTTTGAGTAATATAGCATCAAACAACTATGTTCTATAAAGATATGTAAAGGCTTATTGCTTCCTAAGCAAAGAATGACATAACTTCCTCTTGGTCGGGCTGGCAACTCACGGATCGGATTGTGTCACGGTTTTTGAGCCACGGATCGGATCATTTTTTGAATCAGCAGACTATATGCTTATATTTAACCATATTGATTAACTTTGTTTTCCATGTATTTCAAGTGTCTCTTTTTGACTTCCTGACTTTAGATGTCACACTTAGAGCACCAGCATGCTTTGTGGGGCCCACACACACACAGACACTCACTAAGATGCACAGGTGACTGGACAAGCCATCAAAACAGAGGAGCTGGGATAACAACACACACAGTGGGAATGTGATGTCATTCTCTGATCAGGAAGCAATTTAGTTATACTATATCTTACATAGAAAATTGTTGTTTGCAGCTACATTCATGGTTAAAAAATTGTATACAGCATTTATATAACTTGACGACTGTACAGATCTAATAACCATTAATTAATTAATCAATGATCATTATCTTAGAATGTAACAAAATTCGCACCTCAAATATTTACATATCTCCAAAAATAACATAGAGCGTAACAGAGTGGTTCTGGAAGTACATTTCCCATTAATTTTCTCCATTGTCTTTTCAGAAAATCCTTATATAAAATGTTTTAAACTTAGAACCAAGCCTAACAGCTACGAGTTTGTGTATCAATTAGGGGTGTAACATTTCACCACATCCACGGTTTTCTGGCCTTGATTACATTCTGTAGAATAGTCTATTTTCTATACTTTCTGCCACTAGATGGCAAACTAGCACCAGCTTCTCTGCCAAACAAGAACACTGGTTTTGTTGCCGCCCACACATGCGCCTATTCTGTAGCGCCAGCACTAGGTAAACAAAATAAAAAGATGAGATCAGATAACGTTACAAAACCCTGCTAAGGACAATATTCCACTATATCCTTAACATAGAAAATAGTAATTGTTTGCTGCTATATTCATGTTTAAA
>JAODUE010002525.1:0-11720 GCA_027564755.1 Amblyopsis hoosieri
GTGCACAACTTGAGTGTTCGATTTGAGACAATACTACCCTCTCCAAAATTACGCACTACGCAGGTAAGTACATAGTGTGCATAGTGCACTTAGTCGAAGTATACTTCGTGAAGTACGCGATTTTATACACAGCTCTGGTTACTCCAGGAAGTAAGATTACATGTTAAGAGATCCAAGTGTGAGTTTGGCAGAACTCACACTCATACCAGATATGAGATGCTGGCATGGAAGCCATGTCAGCAACACTGCATTCTGTGTTACAGGAACATTTAAATGAGGCGCCACTCAATGCTAAACAAGTGGCGAGAATGACCAGAACAGATTCTGTATTATCTTAAGTCTACAGATGTGTCATGGAAGGCTGGCCAACTGTTGTTGATGATGACATGAAGGTTTTTACCACAAAACAAAATTACTCTCAACAGAGCTGGGTTGTCTTCTATGGGGCACACAAGTGGTTGTACCCAAAAAATTGAGCCAGAAAATACGTTTGGTGGCCTAATTTGGATTCTGACATCGAACGATTGTGTCAAGAAAATGTAACATGTCATAATGCCATGTGCCATGGGAGTTTCCCGGGGAGCCGTGGAAACGACTTCACATAGATTTTGCTGGGCCATTCTTGAACATGTTCATGATTGTTGTTGATGCATATTCTAAATGGTTAGAGGTTTTTAGTATGTCAACAATTACCTCTGAAGCGACAATCACAAGGTTAAAGAGACTTTCTTTCATCTTATGGACTGCCTGAACTGATTTTTACTGATATTGCAACAACTTTCACTTCAGATGTTTTCCAAAGCTTTGTGCGGCAGAATGGTATTCTACACACAACCAGTGCTCCGAAACACCCTGTGACCAATGAGTTGGCGGAGAGGTATGTCCAGACGTTGAAATCGGGAATGAAGAAGCTAGATGGTTTGCTTTTCTTACTGCAGTATAGTACTACATCTAACTGCACAACTGGTCATGCCCCAGTGGATTTGTTTCTGCGCCGGCATGTTCGTACTAGGTTGGATTTTCTGAGGCCAAACACGAAGGAGACCGCGCATCAGAGACAATATCGTCAGTAGGAACTCCATGACCGCAGTGCTGTGGACCGTTGGTTCAGCGTGGATGATCCTGTGTATCTGCACAGCAATGTGGGTGGAGGAAACAAGTGTATTCCAGGTCTGGTGGTAAAGATTACTGGTCCAGTGTCCTACGAAGTGAAACATTGACTCTTTCATGGTATATCGACGTCATGGAGATCAGCTACGACAACGTGGGTCAAAGGACGTTACATGGCAGTTACAAGAACCTCAAGATGGACAACCTGGAAAAA
The DNA here is from genome assembly GCA_027564755.1 of Amblyopsis hoosieri. NCBI lineage: Eukaryota > Metazoa > Chordata > Actinopteri > Percopsiformes > Amblyopsidae > Amblyopsis > Amblyopsis hoosieri. The sequence continues at coordinate 1,325 of JAODUE010002525.1, forward strand.
AGTCCTGAGTTGTCTAGTAAAAATCATCAGGAGTTTGATGTGCCTGAACACTCAGACCCAGAACATGTAGTTCCGAGACGCAAGATAATTCCGATTCCGAGATAAAAAAAAAGATCTTACATTTATGAATAATATATCTAAAAAGTTTATCGTCGATTTTGCAGACAAAAAGATTTTGCAGGGATAAAAATCCAGATCGGTGCATCACTACTCGCATGTAAACATTAGCCTCATGCTCTCAAATGGGCCGCTTTTGACTGACACCTGAGTTGATCCAATCGGAGCTGTCCTCATTGTCATACAGCCAATGAGTATGTGTGTTGAAGGATTAAACCATCCATCTTCTTACAGTCAGAGCCAATTGCAATTGATTTTGTTAAAAGTGTAGACAAATTCAAAGATGTGGGTTTGTTTTTCACCGAGAAAATAGTGCTTTTAGGAAACACTTATGCAAAAGTGAAAATTATTCCAATGCCGATATTAAAAATCGAAAGCATACCTAACCAATGAATATGTGAATAGTCGAGTATTTGGGGCCAGCCCTAATAAATGATGACTGTTTTCCATGTGCATTTATTAATGCTCAATCGTGCTTATGCTGAATTGGTCAAAATCCAACTGTTTCATAAATCACAAGTGAATGCTGTGGTAAGATTACTTTTGTGCTCGGATCTGCGACGGTTTCAACATTACATTGATATAAATGAGGGCCATTGATTGTGGATTTCTACATTAAGATTTCCAATGCAAGATGTATTGACGTTTTGTCAGATCTGGCTTGTTTACAATATTTCTTTGTCTGCTATTTCCTTCAGAGGCTTTCAGCAGTGTGGTGGAGATAATTCGAATAAAAGAGAGGTATGGCTTCCACTGCCAGGGCTGCAAGACTAGGCTACTCGAGGACAGGTGAAAGACAAATACGAGCATGAATGAGAAATTTATTTACTTGTGCTAAATTATTCTGACTGGGTTTGTGCCTTCTTAACATACATTGGTTCTATATAACTTTCTGGCACTTGATGTCACATTAGAGCACTAGACTCAATTTTAGATTAATTTAAAAACATGTTTTAGTAGATGTACCATAGCCTCGTGTAACCGGACACAATATTCACTTTGTGAATATGGTCTGACAACAGTCTATTGGCAATAATGCAACAATTGTTGGCTATTACTGAGCGTAGACCTCTGATTAATTTTGAAAATATTGAACAGCGTTTAACCAGTCGGCGCTGCTACAACTATGTTGATTGACTAATCTAGCTCTACCACGATTTCGAAACACGCTTTACTTGTCATCTCACCAACCCACCCTGATTGGTTTGTTAGCAGGAAGGCTGTGATAACGCAAATGAGAAGACAGTGTGATTTCATTATCATTACTATAGTAGATTATTCTCTACTGCAAGTTAATGTTAGGATTAATTTTAACAGGGGTGTGTAGACTTTTTATATCCACAAAATGGGTCCAAATGGACCCATATTAATTTCCAATGGGTTTTGATGTTTAAGTGGAGCTATCTTTGTTACTTTTTAAAAACCAATTAATCTTCTTCCGTGATATTCATTAATGATCATGCTTTTCATCATCTAACACATCCACATATGCATTAAATTCCATAGGGAATGAATACAGATCCATTTAAACCCTTGTTGTGCGTTCTAGGGGTACTAAAAACAGATTTTACTCAAAAAGTAAAAAATCTAAATTTTATGTGTAAGGTTCACAATTCATGTTAATTACTTGACTAAAAATACATTTATAATTATATTGAATTATTTACATATTATTTACGTTGTTTACTGTTTACATTGTTAAAAACTTATAGCAGCGCCTGTCTAAATATAATTTGATGAATCTGCCAATGTGGTAATATTCCCATTTACCTTAGTTCAGGTCTTCAAAGTTCTAACATGTGACGAGTAAACAACCAGGAAGTGGTGTGATTGACTGACAAGAAATGTAAAAACAGTTAATTGCAGAGTTAAGTGAATCGTCCGTCTCCAACTGGTTACTTCTTTTATTAGAGAGTTATCCAACCACCCTAATCCGAACCCCCACGTTAATATGTAATAACACTGGGACATAAAAAACACTTAGTTGAGGATGTCCTAGCTTGAATGAAAAAATTGTATAATTGTCAAATTTACCTGGGAGCAATTTACAGCAGCCTACCTGAACATGTAAAATAGTTAGAACCACATGGAACCAAATTTGTCACTGTGGATTCATCATCAAAATAATCCCAGAAACATAAGAGGTGTACTGATATCATATCACACAACAGATTATGAAGTAGAAGTAAGAAGTAGAAGAAGTGTTTTTGTCGGACTACCGTTTGTGTGCTGTTCTGAAATTCATCATAATCGGTGAGTTGAATAATGTGGCTAATGGAGCTATCTCAAAACCTATGTGTGTGTGAGCATGTTAGGCTATGCTAATGCTATTGGTTCAACAGTTTACAAAATTATAAAAGTTTTATCAAATAGAGTATTGTTTAAAACGTGTTTTGTATTGTACCAATTATATCACCACATGTGCACTGCAGTATATCTAAGCACTTATTTGTGCTTATTATTTTACAAAAATGCTTTACATGTGGGGTTGGCAATAAGTTACATTGGTCTGCCATTAGTAAAACTACATAGGTTTATTTAATATAGCTACAATGGTTATTTAGTTAAATGCAATGTTTAAAATGCAAATTAGACAAAGTGACTTTTTTTATTTAGCAAATAGCAATACATAATTTGATATATAACTTGCAATTCTTATACATATTCTGAATACATGTACGTAAGCATTATTGTAAATATGGACTATGGCTACAGTTAAAATCTTGTTGCTGATGTAACCTGATCCTGATGTAACCTTTTCCTTTTCTTTGTAGAATGAGATGGCAACCTCCAGTGGTATCAGTTATTGTCCAGATGTTCAAGGATGGTAGTTCTTTTCACTTCCCTTGAAAAAGAGACTGATCTTCACAGCGTTGCAGTGTATAGCTCCACTTAATGTATGTTCTGCTCTCATACCTATTGTAGCCGGTTCCATTGATTAGGGCTATTATGGATGCATAGTGTTGCAGCATACACTTTCTCAATGTAGCCTGGCCAGAACATTGGTCTTAAGGTAAAGAATATTCCTATAGGGATTTTGATATACTAACTTGTGTCTGTAATGAGATGGTCAAATTTCATTAAAACCTCTTCATTCCTAGAATTCCCCTGCCCCTCCCAACTCTTTGAGTGAAGCTTATTTGTTAAAATACTACATGTGTGGTTGCTATTATTATACACGTCTGGATCGCCAAGACTCTCTGCTGTCAATATAATCTAACAAGCAGTGCCCAAATTAAACTATTTCTCAAAGTCAACCCGATTAAAACCCATATCGCATATTTGCGTGTGTGAATATCGTTTGTGCACGTTGACACGCACGTAAATAACACTTTTTATTTTAGGCAATATAAAATCACACACCATAGGAAAGAGCGCACTCGCGTTGTTCTAGTCATGGTCTCTGCTTTCAAATACCAGCACGACTGGCAAAAAACATCTTATAAAGATTGCGATACGAGTATTAGAATTAGAAATAGCGCACTTCACCTTACCTGTGATGAGTTAGTTAAGAAAGCTGGCCTAGGATAGACCAAAACATTTATTTAAAATAATGTTTCATGAAGAAAAGGATTTCAAGAACGTCTGACTGATTATCCATTTAGAATACATCCCGTCGATGTAGAGGGGCGATTCTTTGGGGGCTGTAGTTCTTTGAGAGGACGTTGGCATCTTACAGTCATACATACAGTCTGCGAAATACTACACTGATCATAACACCACTCCTCCCTTCTTCTTGGGATTGACGCGAACATTTTAAAGGGTCACATGTCAAATTTGGCCAATCACAGCTTTTGCTATTGAGCAGGAATTTCTAGTTACGTCATCGTTCGCCCCAATCTTGACTGGAATTGAATTTCTCAGTGAGGGATAATAAAACCTTTGGACTTATATAAGCACATATGAGTATACTTATTGACTTATATGTGCAAATATAAGTCCACACACATTTAAAAATGTCTGACATTCATAATAAGTATTTTGATATGTTCACTCACAATGCTCTAATACTTATTATACCTAATACTGTATTGTAGTCCTATAATGTAAAGGAGTTTTACATGCATAATTCCAATAAAGTATTGATCTAGATAAATAACATTCTATCAGGCAAAAATGGGAAAAAAAAAAAAGTATAGTTGAAATTAGACAACTCTTTTTCTATTAGACTGGGTGTCAAAAAACGTATTTCAACAAAGCAAACCCGTTATTTATTCAATCAGAGGCAGAATAGGGCGGGTCATGTCGTGGACATACTAAGATGCGTAATAAGCTTGGTAGCTAGGCTAGGTTAGCAGGAGCTAGTTCTGCACAACTTGAAGAATCAAAGGCAGTCAGGGATAAAATAATGTCAGTAAAGTAAAAAATACAAAAAAAACAAGTAAACATAACTTTATAAGAGAAAATAAAGACACTAGTTAAACATCTAAAAAACAAGAAGGCTAACTAACATCACTCCATGTAAAACCATACACATGAATGTGTATGGATGAATAACTTGGCCTAAAACGACAATGTTCATTATAAGGGGTGTGCGCAAGGGCTATTGTTAGCTAGCTTCGGCTAGGCTTTATAAGCCATTCTCGTATTGTCAACTATAGGGTTTCACGAGAACCGATACTTCGGTACCAAGTCGATGCCAAAATATTGAAAACATGACGGTACTCGTTTTTGTACAGTACCGTAGGTACCGGAAATCCAACCTGGACGCCTACGGTACTATGAAAGTGCAGCTCCACCTCCACTCATCGAAGAGAAAAACAGCAAGTAGGCTACTTTGTGTTCCAGGCGGATTATCAGGGCGTAATTACATTCACAAAAAACTGTACCGTAAGCTATGCAAACGGTGCCTTTGAACTTTCCAGCCATAGTTGCCATCTTATAAAGATTTAGAGAGTAAACAGTTCTGCAGATCCGCTATTGTTATGTGACATCAATGGTGCGTTGATAAACATATCGCCTGGCGAAATGAAACACAATCAGCCTTGAAGCGAATAAAATATGTAGGTAGATGTTGTATGTTGTAATTTACTACAATGCATTTTAACCAATGCTTTTTCGCCTCCCGCTTGCGGATAACACCGGATCGCCGACCGGGATCTCAGTGAATGTTTACCCGCCCTAGGAACACTCTCGTGCGGGCACCAAGTAATGGATGGCCCGATGGTACTTCCTCGGAGCCCCAAGCGGGCCACACAAAGCCACAGACTTCAGATTTCAATGAGCATCTGACATTAGACCATGCATGCTATGTATGTACAGACAATATTATAGTAGCCAACCCTATGGCACATACTGTAAATTACCCCCCAGCCTCAGAAGAGATGACATTTGACTTCTTTGATGGCTCAACAACGTTATGAGCTTGATATACTGAGCTTTAAATAACTGGTAATGTACTTAGCTAGGCTACATAAACAGTTAGAGGCTCATTTAAAGTTACACTACCCCACATCCTATATCCCTTGTTTGGCCATTAGATGGCAGCACATGTTTTTAAAGAATCACGCCAAACCCTCCCCATGCTTCTGACCGACAATGTGAATAAGACTTGTCGCCAATGTTATCAGTACATCTAATAGCACAACTAGTAGAGCGCGGTGCTTTTGCGCTTGTAATAAAGATCTCTCGGGTTCAAAACCCCAGCAATCCAATCTTTTTTTTTAAATTTTATCTTTTTTTTTGCTCAGTGGACATATCGATTTATATGTTCAATAGGATACTTGCCTTTTAATAATAAATAACTTTAGGACTTGTTATACATTTATTCTACAAAGTCCATAGGCTAAGCTACTCTATGTCTCCATCATTTTATATAAAGTGTAAATATGAAATCAATCGTATGAATAACTCAAAGCCACACTGATGTAAAGAAGGTTATGTTTATTTAATGACAGGCAGAGGGGTTTGTAAACTGCCATCGCCAGTGTTGTCCAGTTTCTGAAAAATAAAATGCATTTGTATTACCGTACAATCTAGCCACTGCAGACTCACGTCTCCGACCCACCCACATCTCGTAGCCAGTTGTTATGCATATGTAGACATACATGAAATGAGCTGTAGGTTGGTATCTTTCAACGTGTCAATTGACAAAGTAAACGAGCTATGCAATTTACGTTGAGACATGCAAAATGATGACGCTTGCAAACTTACACAAATACTAATGGAAGGCGTGAGCGATACATCTCCTGCTGGATATGGGTGGATATCGGTGGAACTTTTACCGATGTCGAGGCAAATAGATCCTCCTACTTTTCAAAGCTGAAAATAATTGGCCGTGAAAGTTGCAAGGTGCAACATAAGTGAGAGCATACTCCTGCTAAAGCTTTAGTACTCGCGTAAGCCTCAAAACAAACTGAACATCAGATAAAAGACAACACATGCATAGTAAAAGTCCCTAAAGCTTTATAGCCAGTGCCCATCCGTCGATCTACTACACTACGGTAACATACACATCCAGTCCAACACAGAAAATGAACATAATTTTATCTCTCTACAAAGTTTGAAATGGTAGGCTATTTTCGATGCTTCAAAAACACAATAGAATAGGCTACTCACGGCATGGAGAAGTAGACAAACATAAGTCCTTTTTCATCTTTTACAGTTCTCCACCTTACCTTTGCATATTGACACATTGTTTTTCATTGTCCCCATATTCTTGGGGACAATGAAAGGAATACTGTGTTTTACTTCACGAAGAAATACTAGGTGCTTCACCGATGCGAAGCACCTAGCATTTCTTGCCATTTACGTCACTGCGACTGAACAAAACTGTATCGTCAAGCTACGTTCACAAGTCTGCTCGCTCAGCTGCACAAATCGCCCAATCTGACCAGCTGTCGCTGAGGTCACCTTTGTGTTGCTCTGGGGATGCATATATTTCCAGTGACAGCCAAGTAAAACAACAACAAAAATGCATTTAGGGTGGGCATTTTCGTTTATAAATACTGTATTATGTCAAACTTATTTCTGTTGCTTATTCTTCCACGTTATGCCTGCATCGTTATGCCTGCATTGCTCACTCCTATTCAAAACCATCTCTAAAAACCACTTTCCATGCATTCAATATAAGAATTATATTAGGCTATTCTGTATGATGCTCGAGAGATGCATCGTAAATAATAGGAAAACTGGGGACAATGATTCATCCATATATGTTCAAAGCGTGTGAGTTTGAGTAGCCCTAAGTAGGCTACAAAAAAAGGAAGTTGAAGATGCAAAGAGAGCATCTACCCTACCATTGTTGCTGAACTCCATCACTGGGCGCTCGCTCACTGGACTTTAGAACTACCGGCTATAGAACTTTCTAGGCCTGATTTAGCTCTAGCTGAGCCACCGCTGCAACTTTTCTCTACGGCGTAAAAAAACTGTCTTGTCGTGAACTTTTAAGTCTTTATTAATCATTAACACCATATTTATTTCAAGGAATAAAAGAAAGAAAACCTGTCTATGTTGTCTATGAATTGCACAATTTGTCAAAATGTCAATCAAACTTGTTCAAAAATCAGCTAAATGGCTAAACGAATACTTCTGCCATCAGTCTACACTTCATGATGTGCCCAAAGTGATAGATTATTTTTACTGAGCAGCAAGCATCATATCAGACAAATGGCACAGTACAAGAAAAATGCTATCAGTATTCAATTAAATACCTTAGTTATGGCTTTGTACCTTCTCTAGCCAATGCACAACTGTGTTTATTGCGTAACTAATATAGCCGCAAGTGGCGATCATCGGCGTCCAAGCAGAACCGCAGCAGTCACATCAACTGTTCTGTCGAAGCAGTTCAGCGTCCTCAACAAGAGAAATAAGAGGTGGAATTATACCAAAATGTGAACTTTGTAGAGTAAAATGTTTTTCAGATAAAATAATATCAAAGGCTGCCATGGATTTGAAGATAATGGAGTTTTACATTTAGTGGACAGAACTCCCATATCCTGTTAAGCCAGACATAGCTGCATAGACATGCATAGCCTGACCTACCCAGCTCACATTAACTACAAAACAATTAGTGTGTCAGATTGTTAATTTCTCAATATTTCATAAAATCCCAAAAAACGAAGTAATGCGTTAGAGTACTCAGATTAGTTTTTTGTTGTAACAATTAACGTAACGCGCTAGTTTCGCAATTCAAGTAATCCGTTATTAGTTAGATTTTCAAATACGTAAGTACGTTACATGTTTCCCCCTGTACACTTTCTTGCCAAACTTGCCACACACAAAAGATAATATCCCATGCATTCAGTTTCTTTCATGTTTCTTGGCGGTCATATGCTACAGTATCTTTAACCAATCCTACAGATGTCAGTGGGCTACGCACGTAGTAAACCGGGTCGTGATCAGAAACATTTGAGGGGATTAACCTGATGATTGATTATCTAAATTAGCATGTAGCCAGCAAGTTATATATTTTACATTGTTGCACACAAACAAGAAAGTTATCTTACCTGACAAAATGCACGGAAAACACAATAGCATAATTATTCCATGCGTACAGTAATCAGACAGAGCCAATTCATATCGTATCACCGTGAACATGTAAGAATAAATAGGTTTTCCTTCCTTACATTTGTCTTTTGTTTGTTGATATAATGTTGTTGCCCAAATCTGTCTTTCGGGAAATTCCTTGAATATGCAATCATTAAGTTGTTGCATGAAGGTTGCTCAAATAAGCATCATATGTTAATTGAAAGTTCCAGTGCGGACAATTTTGCTTAGTAGGCCAACATAATTATGTCTCTCTGCAGCTCCATTATCTGGCCACATACTTAAGATAACTGGTGCAGACAAACCAATGCTAGTGCTGCTGGTGATCAAAAGCTAAGGCCTAGGTTTCTGATAACCAGAATGTCATTAAGTTATTTTATTTAGTCTTATGAGGCTGGAGGTTAAAGGTAAAGTCAGCTATTGCAAGCTAAATGTAAGCTAATACACTTTTTGTCAAATTAAACAAAAATCTATTATAGTATTTCGCTAACTCACTGTTCTCTGTGCATGTAGAAAAAATATTATGATACTTCTACACAGCCCTGGCTCTAAATAGTAACAGTGTTCCTATCAACAAAGCTGTAGTACTACGCTTTGCTTCACAAGACTGTGGAGCGATTTTATTTTGATTTGAGGTCGTAAGGGGCAGTTAGCCTCAACGTCGGCATGGCTACAGCCATAGCCAGTAATACACAACGCTGGTCCAGTAATATGGAAAACCCGGCATAGCACATGGGTGTGTGATGTTCAGAAGCTTGTAACCAGAGCCATATGTATTCACACAATCACGAAATTAGAACATGAATGAAGGTTATAAGGTAGCAGATGTCTACTCTTAGAAATCACAGCACCACTTAGGCCTATGGTCTAACTTAACGCTTGAAGTTTGCAGGTTATGTGAATGTGCAGTTATTTTGCCTGTCTATGCTGCAAGTAACTGAATTGTATTGACTTTCCATGGTCTCTCAAATTGAGGCTATATTAAATCGCTGCTAGTATTTTCAAATGTGTCTGGGGCGTTATGCTAGTGAATACAATGCTAGAAAGAAAAGTAATAACGGACCACAACTAGTAGTTATCAAGCCATGGGCGTAAATAGTCAGAGAGGCAGAGGAGGGGTCGATGTTATTCAAATGAAGGGCTTTTGACATCAAGAGCCTTGGGAAATCAAAACTGCTTGCTGAAAGACCTTTATACACATAGGCTTCCCAAAATAAATGTCTGAATGGTCTGATTTCAGTTTTTGTGGGTTGGTAGACACCCCAGATACCCAAATTTAGCCTAAAAGTTTGAAAATGTAAGACAAAAAAAATCTCAATTTGTCCCCTTTAAGGAAATCTGCTCTTCAGTAAACTGAAAATGAACGTAATGTAGTGTGAATGGCATGACATGTATTTTTATGTTTTATTTGTAAATCATGAAAAACAGGCACAACTCTGTTGTGCACTGTTTTATACTGTGTGAACTGAAAATGCTTGCTCTGTCCTAAAAGTTCATTGGGAGAACACATACTATATATACACACAGACTCTACACAGGAAGTCCAATAATAATGAATTTTATTTGGGATGCTTTTCTAAACACTCAATGACATTTTACATTGCAAATACAAAGATATAAAACAGTTGGCTGAAATATACATACTATAGTAATAAACATTTTATCTGAGAAATATATACACAATAAAATAAAACAGTCAGGTGGCTGAAATATACATCCATCCATCCATCCATCCTCATCCGCTTATCCGGAGTCGGGTCGCGGGGGCAGCAGCTTCAGCAGGGGACCCCAA
>JAODUE010002527.1:0-11720 GCA_027564755.1 Amblyopsis hoosieri
ACACATGGGAGACACATGGGGACAAACATGGGAGACACATGGGAGAGACATGGGGACAAACATGGGAGACACATGGGGACAAACATGGGAGACACATGGGAGACACATGGGGACACGGGGAGACACATGGGGACAAACATGGGAGACACATGGGGACATGGGGAGACACATGGGGACAAACATGGGAGACACATGGGAGACACATGGGGACACGGGGAGACACATGGGAGACACATGGGGGACAAACATGGGGACAAACATGGGAGACACATGGGAGACACGGGGAGACACGAGGAGATATTAGAGATGAGATATATGACACATGAGAAGACAGATGTCAGATACAGTACACAGTATGACACATGTGAGAGATGTGTCCATTGATCCCCCCAAAAAGAACTGCTTTGTGGGCTATGAGCCACCTTATGAACCACTTGTTGCTGCTTTAATCAAAGCAAACATGCTCGCAAACAGTAGCCACAATAAAAATAATAACAGAAAACTGTAAAGGGTTATTTCAACATAAAAGGCATAGTCAGCGAATATACTTTTTGTCAAATTATATATATATTATAAATATCTCCTCAGATTCTGCTACTTCACCGTTCTCTGTGCAGGTTGAAAAACGAATCTGTTGCTTCTACACAGCCCTGGCTCCGTACATAGGAACACAAACAGTGGCGAACCCTAATATTAATACGAATATTGATAATTATCAGCTTCTGGGATTTGTTCTCACCTTCTCCAGCTCCTCTTCATCCTCCTCTTCCTCCTCCTCTGAGAAGTCCAGGGCTTTCTTGGACAGCAGCGGGTGCCACTGCAGACACTTACGCTTGGGCCGCTTGCCGCTGATCTCCCCCACTGCCGGGGGCTCCTTGGACCTTGCTCCACCCTTCATGGTGCTACCGCGCCTTGGAAGGGGGGGGGGGGGGGGGTAAGCACAGCCAGACCATAATTAACACAGCAACAGAGTGCAGTGCAGGAGAAGCTAGTGTTATGTTCTCCTGACGTTCTCCTGACGTTCTCCTGGCGTCAATCGATTTACGCTCCTGGCCCTCAGTCTCGTCCATTAGCTGTGAGCAACGTTGTCCTTTGTCTCCTTGTTGACTGGTTTTTAAATTGATTTAATAATTTAACTGATCAAGAAGGGAGAATGCCACGGTCTGATTTTAACTCCAGTTAGCATTGATTGATGGACGCAAATGGAGGCTCTGGTTTTGTATCTCCACAAACACATAACAAGTTTCAGTAGAGACACGCAGATCTCCCGTCGATTCGTACAGCGTCTATTTTAACTCTTCACCCCATAGCACATCTCAAAGTTATCATAATGATCCCTTAATGCAGCCTTCTCATATCTGTGGTGCTTTTAGTCGTGGATGTTCACTACCTCCAAGGAGACAACAGCCTTAACTGTTCGTAACGTCTCTAACAGATGCCACAGCAAACAGTCATGAAACCCGATCAAACTAGGCATTACAGAGCAAGTATGGTAAGATTCTGTGGCTGCATTGCCCAGTTCTAACCTCAAAACGTCTTAGCCTAAACAAAGAGAGGATCATACTGTCCAACAACCCTCCTGCTTGTCACTGATCTGAGAGTTGTGCCGTCTAAATGACATGAGCATGAGAGGGATTAGTTACCTTTTACATTATTTTGAGTTCTAATGATATAACATTATAAAGCTGCACTGCACAAAGAAAACATTCCAATGAAGAATTATAAATAAGACATCATCAGATGCCAAATATTTAATTATATCAATAGGAATTTATTACATATAAAGAATTTTATGACCCACAACAATGTCTGAACATGAATGTTCTATGAGAGCTCAGAGCTCTCTGGCGCATGGCTCTACTGTAGTCGGCCAGATTAAAAGGGGAATTTTATGACATTCATGAAATTTTCTCAAATTAGCACAACTTTGACAATCTCCCCCATGTGCCATGGACATAATCCGAACAAAGTAGATTTAATACCCGAGCACATGCATGGAAAAGGTTTGCACAGAGGAAGAACACTGCCTTCTTTCAATTAAAGTGAGCCCTGGTGCGTAAACCATAGAACTAGCCTATATAGGCTGCTGTATTAACAGAGTGAACCGTATTCTCTGATAACTATTTTCCTGGCTGCTGTACCGGTGCTAGTCTATAGAGCTAGTATATAGAGCTAGCATATAGAGCTAGCATATAGAGCTAGTATATAGAGCTAGTCTATAGAGCTGGTCTATAGAGCTAGTATATAGAGCTAGTATATAGAGCTAGCATATAGAGTTGGTATATAGAGCTAGTGTATAGAGCTAGTATATAGAGCTAGCATATAGAGTTGGTATATAGAGCTAGTGTATAGAGCTAGCATATAGAGCTAGTATATAGAGCTAGTATATAGAGCTAGTCTATAGAGCTGGTCTATAGAGCTGGTCTATAGAGCTAGTATATAGAGCTAGTATATAGAGCTAGCATATAGAGTTGGTATATAGAGCTAGTGTATAGAGTTGGTATATAGAGCTAGTCTATAGAGCTAGTATACAGAGCTAGTGTATAGAGCTGATCTATAGAGCTAGTCTGGTATATAGAGCTAGTATATAGAGCTAGTGTATAGAGCTGGTATATAGAGCTGATCTATAGAGCTAGTCTGGTATATAGAGCTAGCATATAGAGCTAGTCTATAGAGCTAGCATATAGAGCTGGCATATAGAGCTAGCATATAGAGCTAGTTTATAGAGCTGGTATATAGAGCTAGTCTACAGAGCTAGCATATAGAGCTAGTCTATAGAGCTAGTCTATAGAGATGGTTCGATTGATTGCCATTATGATTTGCACAGTACTCACATGCAGTGAGTTACTGCTCTCATTCGAAAGAGACCTGCAGCACGAATCATTGTATTATTATGTCGCTTTGTGCCAATTTGACAAAACAATTGTACAGTACATTCACGGCTCAATGCTACAGTAGCCTAAGATAGGCTACGCTAGGCTACTACATGACTATGTTGCATCTGACTGTTAATGTGATCAAAATTATTGAAACTCATGCCAGTGATTATGATTATTATGATTGCCAGGGCAGCTAGTCTAAGATAGCCTAGCCTAGTCTAGCCTGGTGTAACCAGACCATGTTCACTTTGTAAATATGGCTTGGCCACGCTCCACTGGGAAGTGTTCGCAGTTGTAGCCTACGTCTTGTTCATTTTGAAACTATTGCACAGCGTGGAACCAATCGGCATTGCTACAACTGTTTTGATTGCCTCATCTAGCTCTTCCACCCTTCAGAAACACGCTTGACTTCAATGTCATTTAACTAACCCACCCTGATTGGGCGGCTGTGGAAATGCTAATGCGAGCAGGAGTTTCAGACTATAATCTCAGCCAAAAGTTTCTATCTGAGAGCAATTGTCGGGCGGAGTCAGACTAAGTCTAACCTAGGCTAATGAAAAATCGTCGAGTCCTCATATTGAACAGCAAAATCCCATCTGACCAAAGAGGGTGATGTACTGGTCATCACTTTGCATGCATGTTTTTCATGCTGCACTTCAGACAACACTGATTCTAACATAAGTGTCACCTAATGCATCTGTCTGATTTAATAAAGGTTTATAGACTAAAGGTCACTCACTGATGATAATATTGAAATAAAAAATACCTAATAAATGGCCTAAATTATTATTTTTCTTTTAGTATCTAATCAACTATCAATAGCAACTGAAAAAAATAGTATTATATTTAGGGATGGCACGATTCAGTTTTTTTCAGTCCTGATACCGATACAGATACCGGCACTTTGGGTATTGGCCGATACCGAATACCGATCCGATTCCAGTGTTAAATTAAGTTTGAAGTTAAGTTGCAAAGTAAAGGACAGCCAATCTCTATTTTAGGACTTAGATGCATTTTATAAACCTGCTGTTGATAGTGTGGCCTGGTAAGTTAGACATGGCTGATGCTTGACAGTAGACCTACGTGTGTAAATTAATTTAATTGGATCAGCCACATGGATCGGTTACATCTGTCCAATTGTCACCGATACCAATTCAGCTATTTAAGTCAGTATCGGACCGATTTCCGATCTCAGTATCGTATCGGTGCCATCCCTAATTATATTGCAACTCAAGATGTAATAATATTATAATTTAATGGTGAAAAAGACCAAAGCCCTGATTGCAAAAATATAATAAAACATTTCTTCTTTTTTTTTTTTTAAAGACAGGGTTCATCATTTTTTTAGAAAGCTTTCTAACAATATTCCTCCGCAGCGCAATTCCACACATTGAAACGCATTCTGAAGCAAAGCATAGTACTACGGCTTTGTTGATATGAGCGGTTTTATCCACTTTCTTTATATTCCTATTTACGACGCCAGGGCTGTGTAGAAATTATCAGATTTTCTCAAAATGCCCAGAGAACGGTAAAATAGCAAAATGTGAGAAGATATTTGGTGTATTTCACCAAATGTGTATTACCTTACAGTTAGCTTGCAATAGATGACTACACCTTTAAAGATTATGTAAAGCAGACATAAATGTGTGTTTTGAGTTTGTCACACCACAGAAAAAGGTAATATTAACCACCCAGCCAAATTCAAATTAATAAAAAAGTTGTTAAGTATATAAAATTAAGTTTCAAAAGCATGAAAAGATAACCTGCATTATTTTGTCTCAAGCGCTGGGGGGGTGTCAGAAGGCGCTGTAACCACACCCATTGCATGTTCTACGGTAAACTCCATAGCGCGGTGTTGTGCCAAAAAGGTATCCTGAGCCGAACATTGATTGGAAAATGTCTACGTGCATTTTATGAGTTGCATTTTCACTTTAAATAGAAGTATACTGGTAAAAAAGAGTAGATTGCTTATAATATAGGGCTGTGTGTGCTCTCATGGGCAGAAATTTGATTCCAACAGACCACTTTTTAGCAGATCACTTTTTGGCATGACACCTGCAGATGTCATGAGACGCTGTTCTTGTCAAGTAAATCTAGCCTACAGCTTGTTGGATTGGATTTTTTTGTTTGGATATGTGGTTTATATTTTCTTTTGGAAAGAGGATTGGACTACATGAAGACAGTTGGATTATTTGGATGCTGATTTGAACATGAGAATACCGACTGGATTTTGTAGCCAGGTGTTAGCAGGCAGGCTAGGCTACTAAAGTAGTAGCTTTAAAATAATGCACATTGACTCTGAACCACATTGTGTGCTTATGTCTGCAATGAAGGCATATCTATCATATTGTAGGCTGTTAAAGGACAGTAAGTGATTTAGATATGAAACTGTAGGCTGTTAAAGGACAGTAAGTGATTTAGATATGGAATTGTAGGCTGTTGAAGGACAGTACATTTAGTAGGCTAATATCTTGCACTGGAGCAGGATAGATACTGAGCTGATTCAAAAGCTCTCTACGCTTTTATATCCTCATAGTGTTACGGGGGTATGCAAATTGGGGGACCATCTATGTATATAGTCCCTATTTCTGGCCCTCCCAAAAAATCCTGAACAGAGAAATGAAATACAGTTTAACGGTCTACCCCTACAATACAATACTACATAGTTAACAGTGCACATGTTTAAAGGAATGGATTTCTAACATACATAACGTATTTCCAAGTAAATCTCTGTATTTGCTTCACATGATCTTTAAGTCAGTCATGTGCGTCTGACGCGTTGTATGAGAAAATGTTACAACTACATTCTCTGTTGAGGAATGGAAGGTATTACAATATTTTCTCTTACAGCATTCCAGAGAGTAATTGATACACTAACCAGTGTTTGTGGGCAAAGAATTCCCTCAAGAATCTCTAATTTTTGCAACTGGCACATGTTTTTATTGCAAATCATGTAAACAATCAACATAGACCGCCAACAGCCCCATTAAACATAAAGTTTAATGGGTTTAAACCCATGTTCTTGCAGATATTCCAATATGTACTGTATGTTTACTGTATGTAAATGGTGTCAAGTGTGTGTGTGTGTGTGTGTGTGTGTGTGTGTGTGTAACCTCAATGTATCTTATTAAGGGATTATTCACCCCCATTTCTCAACCATACTTGATAATTGGAAGGACAGGGATATTTATTAGAGATGTTGTATGGGTAGTGCAAGGTATATTGATAGTATTTACTCCTGGGGGATTTTTTTATCCTGTGATTCCACATATTCATGGTATCTGGTTGAGATGATGAGATAACCCCCTCAAATGTAAATACATAAGGAAGCTAATCAATAGACTTTATTCAACCTTAATCTTGAGGTCTAGCTACTACGCAAATGAGCATCAATAAGGTATAGTAACCTATTTTGTATTCATTATTTATTTTAGCATTTTATTTAAAAAAAAAACGAAAAGGATATTCAGTGATCGGTGAATTGCATTCTTTACTAGTGTAAACTAGCCTATGTTATATGGCAAATAAACACAAATTAATATTCAATGAATGGAATGTGACTGTGATATGTACTATTGTGCATGCTCCTTGTAAGCAAGTATTCAAACCAAAGGATGTACACATGCTCAGTAGTTAGATGAAATGTGCGTGGAAAACGGCAATACTTACTTAAGAACAAACTATGGAAATGCCGTATGACTGATGAAGATGATTCTGCCTCACAGCGTCTGACATGCAAAGTCGGTGACCTACAAAATACAACACACTCTCAGTTAAGCATTACAACTATCCTCAAAATGGATTCACTCTCCGGTGAAATGTGTGCAGAGCAACTTTAGATGAAAAAAACCTGCTACTGTGCTCAGACGGAAGACTGAAACTACAGGACATTTTGTTGATCACTGTCCATTTCGGCTGTGTACGCAGTCGATCCGCCCTTGTGTCAAAAGCAAAGCATGTAGGCCAAAACCTCCGACCACCGGATAAATATAATATCAGACTGCCTATAGTTTACTCGGCACAATTGCAGTAGTCCATTGCTGCGCAGAGGTTCAGTTTGTGTTTTCAGGTAAAACTGCAGATGCCCGATTCGACTGACACGGTGTAGAGTTTAGTCTTGAGTGGTTATATGCAAGCCCCCGCCACTAAATGTTGCTTTACGGCCGAATCAAGTGCTCGGCCGCCTATATCCTCGTATTGCCTATCGTATCACAAGCTTACATTTTCATCTCCGTGTAAAATGTCGATCTGGGGTCTGACAACACAGACAAGCGAATGAGAGTCCATCTTGCTTTGGAGAAAACGAAGTACAGTACAGTAGGAGATCACTCCTGTCAAAACTCCCCCCCACCCCGATACATAGCCGTCGAATGTCTCCCACTCGAAAAACATCAACCTTCATTAATTAAACTGGGGATTTTCTGTCGGGGCGCATTCATCTGTGTGTAGTGTTGGCTCAACAGTAGAACCATTTCCTACCAGTTACTAGGAATAAAAGTAGCTAGTTAGCTTGCTAGCACTTGGCAAGCAGCAGTAGGCTACTGGACGTCATAACATGCAATGGTTTCAAACCCAGAAAGCGTAAGGTTCCGGGACACTCATCTGTACCAAACGATAACTTATAAACAGGTCGTTTAGGTCGGTAGCAGATTCGCAACATGCACGTAGCCGTGCATTTGATGCGGATGGGGACGAGGCAGGGGAGGGGGTCATATCAGCTCATAGAGAAACAGTTCCATTGCCATATCCCGTATTTACACAGCGAATTTAAAGAACCGTGAATTAAAATGTGAGCAACGCACTCACATAAGGGGGATTCGACAGCTAAAGGCGCAGGTTATCAATGAACTATCGACGGAAAACGTCATTCAGTACGGGGGGGGGGGACATCATGTCCAAAGCCCAGCGATAACACGATTTTCGGGGAAAATGACTGACTCGACTGCGCGATTTTGACGATCGCTTTCGATAAGTCAACTTCTCTGTCATGAAGGGGTCCCGATGTTAAACCATACCTACGGTGTCCAGCTCGGGTGCGGGGGCCGTCTCATCACCGGTGGCGTCCACCTATTAACTTATTGACATATCTTTTAACAGTTCAGGGCTGGCGTGACCGCACTACTTCGCCGGATGAATGTTATCGTGTGCGAGGCGAGCACACAAAGCGTCCTTAACCCGGCCGCAGGCAGGCAAATACGACAATTCTCGCGAAAATCAAGAAATGTTTCAGTCACATTCCGCGGGAATACTTTCGTTTTTCTCTTGCAAATTTCACATCTTATTCAGATCTACCCTCCCCCTCCCTCCCGTTCGCAAAGTGTGTTGGTTCCTATACAGTCCTCGAGGCTGATGTTCATGCTCCGGCACTGACCGGCCTAGCTTGTGTTAACATCATCCCCGGACCCAAAGCGTCACTCGCGAACTTTATCTTTCCCATAGTCGACTTTGGCAAAGGTCGCCGAAAATGTGTGGGCTGTATAGTTTTAAAAAGCCGATAACAACATAGTAGAAGGCACCCTAAGTCGCCGTCTGTTTCAGTTGAGTGACTATAGCTTCCTGGGTCTTGGGCTACTGATAAATCGCAAGACATGTCGGTAGCTGTTATTGCAATTCCAGAACGCACCCGCGGCAACTCACCTAATATGCGTGGTGCACAAACGATGAAGTTGTCAGTCTGTTTCACCTCGCCTGAAACGATAAGGGCAGTTTTTGCAACATACTGTACACTGTGAAAATATCCCTATCATGTAAGCCTGCATGTGATTGGACGAGGGCTTGAGGGACAGACAAAACCCACCATACAGAGGTAACATTACAATTGTGTATTGTTCTGAGACATAGATTAATGAAACGTTTTCATAATGTAGGACATGAAGCAGACAGTTAATAAGGCCTGTATAGATTGTAAAACTGATCAGGTACTCGATCACAAGTAACGTACGTTTGGGTTACGTTACACGGGCATTTGAACCGACGTGTTTTACTGTAGTCGACTGATAGCTGTTGAAGCCGATTAATACCAAGGACACCACTAAGTTATGGCAACTACTCCAATTGGTATATTACCACTAATAGTCTACTTTATACTACTACTACTACCACTAGCATACAACTGTTGCATTGTTCTGCAGTGGTGTGTCGCTCAACACACCATTATAGTAATAATATATTATTTATAATGTAATAACCTACTCAACTCAGTCCTTTACAATCTCAGCCAGTTTCATTGCTGTTAGTGCAAGCATCATCATTTAATATTTACATTTTGTAATTATAGTTTTTAGTTTTACAAAAGTATATAGCGTTTTTACATGTATTACATTTATTTGAGTGTCAGCAGACATTGAAACATTTATCAATTTCACGATATCATGATGGGGTTGTGTTAGACCAGATGTTGCCTGATATATTGAAGTAGACTACAATTTAGCAGTAGGCTGCATTAGCTAAAGGGGGCTCTGCCATGGAACTAAACCAGGGAAGTGAAGAAAAGGGAAACTATTATTAACACCTAGTGTAAAGCTAAACAGTAGATGCAAAATGGACGCTAGCTAGTTCATCAGTGGTGCGCCTGTCAACAAGTACAACAAATGTTATTTTGTTGTAGGGACTTCATATGACGGTACATCACAATCAGAAATGGTCTCTTGTTGAAAGACTGCCAGTGGAAGTGCAGAGTAGCCCAGTCTCTCGGCACTGCAGTTGAGCAATGCACGCAAGTGTGCATTAAAACATTATTGGCTCCATAGGCTACAGGTTATATATTTATAATAAATTGGACATGCCATGCCTGACCTATTGAAGTGTTATAACTGAGGTGGGCTTCACATATTTACTTCCCATTAAATGACCCCTATTGTTGTGTTGTCTACAGAGATCCAAAGGGCTGTGTGACAAAGAGACAACTAATTGAAATGTAACATTTAACCACAAAGAGCCAGTTTGCTCTGCGACTATAGACTTATACATTGATATATCAGGAAATATAGTATATTTGGGACCACATATGTGGATATAGTGGAGGCTGCTAAAAATGACTTTACTTTGAATGTGAAAATACCTTTTAGCCAATATCTTTAGAACCAAGGCTTCCCAAACGAAGATAATATTGCACACCAAATGTCATGAGATATGAGAACACACACTTGCTGTTGTTGGAAACTGTGGATTAGTGTTATATAAATACTGTTCCATCGCTAACAGGCACAGAGTCCGCCATCTTGGCTTGCTGTGCCGTGAGCATGCTGGTCCTCCACTACGGTGGGGCGCTGGCCACCCTCGTGTCCTCCAAGCTGTCGCCAAGCTGATGGATGGAGGCCTCGTCACCACCTGCTGGGTGCTGGAGGTGCTCCTGGTAAAGGTGCTTCCATCGTCACATACATGTAGTGAAACTCATTCTCTGCATCTAACACATCCCTCAAGGGAGCAGTGGGCAACCGCTGTGCAGCACCCGGGGACCACCTCCAGATATATGCCAGTGTCATTGGTCACATGTTTGTTGACAGTGGGGGAAACCGGAGCACCCGGAGGAACCCCACGCAGACACGGGGAGAACATGCAAACTCCACACAGAAAGGCCGGGACGACCGGGGTTCAATCCCGGAACCTTTTGCTGTGAGGCCCCAGTGCTATCCACTGGGTGACCGTGTTGCCCAGCATTGGTGGCCTAGTGGACAGCACTGAGGGGTATGTACGCCCCCCGGTGGCACCAATGGGCAAAATCACCTCCTATGTATTAATGCCAGGGTCAATCATTAATACACAAATAAAAACAATATCCCTCGTGGCCCACCGCCGCGCAGCTCCACACATCGAAACACATTGTGAAGCAAAGCGTAGTACTACAGCTATGTTGATGTGAGCGGTGTTCACCACTTTGTTTATGTTCCTATTTACGGAGCCAGGGCTGTGTAGAAGTATCAGATCATTTTTTCAACACGCACAGAGACTGGTAAGATAGCGAAATACGAGGAGATTTTTGTTGAATTTGACAAAAACCTTTATTAGCTGACACTATAGCTTGCGATAGCTGACTATACCTTTAACCCTCAGCAGTGGCTGCTTACTGGGCAGATCTTCTAGAGCACGGTTCCACAATCCTGGTCCTGGAGGGCCGCTGCCCTGCATGCTTTAGATGTCTCCCTGCTCCAACACACATGATTCACATGAATGGGTCATTGTAACAAGCTATTCAATAGAATCAGTTGGAAACCCAGGCCCGTATGGCTGTAAACACGACACTGATTGGAAAGTTCAGTTGCTACTCGGACACAAAATGATTCCGAGGCTTTCCAGACTGATTCTCACGGCGAAATTAAACTGATGGATGGGCTCGCTATACTACATTGTCCCTGTGGTGTAATGTGAACGTCAGTTGTTGTTCTCGAGTCTCGCCAGCAGGTGGCAGCACCACGTCGGGATGCTGCTGTATGTGTTCTCTCTGTAGAGGTGACATAGGAGGTAATACAGCAGGAAAGTGACAACTGACAAGAATAATAGCAGCCTGTGTAGATTTTCTACTTTTTCATCAGATTTCAGATTTTCAACTATAAATAAACAGTGAACAAAGTGAACATTCCTCTGTGTTTTCTCCCTATGGCCGTTAAAGGTGAAGATTGTTTTACAGTGTAGACTTTAGTGATTTATTCTCTACATCATGAACCCATGCGATGCTGGAGAAAGCTTCTGCTTTCCCTCAGAAGCTCTGCCCCTTCAATGCCATAGAGTGCTCCCTTAGAAGCTCTGCCCCCTTCAATGCCATAGAGTGCTCCCTCAGAAGCTCCGCCCCTTCAATGCCATAGGGTGCTCCCTCAGAAGCTCCGCCCCTTCAATGCCATAGGG
>JAODUE010002528.1:0-11717 GCA_027564755.1 Amblyopsis hoosieri
CCTCAACTGGCTCCTTTCGACGCGAAGGAGTAGCGGCTCTACTCCGAGTTCCTCACGGATAGCCGAGCTTCTCACCCCATCTCTAAGGGAGAAGCCAGCCACCCTCCTGAGAAAACCCATTTCAGATGCTTGTACCCGTGATCTCATTCTTTCAGTCATGACCCACCCTTCATCACCATAGGTGAGGGTAGGAAAGAAAATAATATTATTATTTTGATGATTATTAATAATATTATTATTATTATTATTATTATTAAAAAGATGAATACCCAGAAGCTTCCCACTTCTCCATTCACTTCCTAAAGCAGCGAGAAGTGTCTGCACATGTCAATGGCTCATGTCGTTTCCAGAGCAGTCCACACAGTACATGTATGAGCACTCAGCTATTGAACATGCCCTCAGTAACGCTCCAGGCCAGAGCGTTGCTCCAGTCACCACACATCTCTGTCCCCGCTCCCTGCCAGGACAGCTTCAATTATTCAGCAATTTCCACTTTATCTTTGCTGCCAGCCACTAACAGGATAGGAAGATGTATGGGTAGGAGGGGCAATGCTAGACTCAAAGGACAATCCCATGGATCATTTGAACCCGTTAAAGCTATAGTCAGCTATCGTAAGATAATTGTAAGCTAATACACTTTTTGTCAAATTCACCAAATATCTCCTCGCATTTCGCTAGCTTACCGTTCTCTGTGTGAGCTGAAGCAGTAATCCGGTACTTCTACACAGCTCTGGCTCTGTTAATAGGAACATAACAACAACAACGCCACAGCACTACGCTTTGCTTCACAATGTGTTTCAATGTGTGAGGCAGCGCTGTGGAGGGACATTGTTTTGATTTTAGCTTGAAGTTAGCAAGCGTTCTGGAGAATGACATCAGGGTTGGAACAGGTATAAACTGTCTGACGTGAAGCAGAGCATACTGTAGGTCCAGCCACCGTGGTCTTCTCCATACGGTGGCTACAGCGGCTTTTCCTCGCGCCACACATACTGTACACTGGCAGCAGCACAGATCAATCACACTTGTTTTATTCCCGGGAAGGAAATTGCCTTCCATGTGACGCCCATCACAGTCCAATTTGCCAGTGTCATGGAATGATTGACAGAGCGATGGCACCGTGGACAGCTGTTGTCAGCTCGTGATTAGTCCCCAGGGGGCTCTGCGCACGCCATCACACCGCCGACATAAATGGCTGGCTGTGGTACTTCTGCCAATGACAACAATGCCCTCCCTTACCTGCTGACAGCATGGAGGTGTGTGGGGGGGGGCTATGCATGAGAAGGAATTCCTCATGAAGTAGCGATGGGAAAGGAAGATGTACACCATGTACAGATGTTTATCTCATTAATCCCTTTGCATTATTATTACCTTTATTATATTATTAGTATTATTATTATTATTTAGCATCATCATAATTTCATTATAATTATCTTAATTATTATTATTATCATCGTCATTATTTGTTAATTATTACCATAATTATCATAGTTGTTGATTATAGTAAATATTATTTCATCATTATTACTTATGTAGTAAGTATGACGGCGTGTGCCTGGCAGGGGTAAGAGTAAGGCCGTGTGGTTTCTATTGATCATTCCAACATAATTAGGCTGCCATGATCAATTGAAACCACATGTGTGTTCTGTAGCTGTGCATCATGCAGCTGCACTGTATTTACATACAGATGGAGCCTGATTGACAGTGTGATGTCAATACGCTGTAGTAGAGCCCGACGGCCCCCTCTTATGCATGCCCCTCGGGCCGGACTTCATATAAAACATGTAATGAATTAAACACCAGGTTCCAAAAACAAATGCTGACTAAAAACTACAGGTAAGAGAATCAACCACCTATTTTATAAGGGACTTAAAATTGTGACAAGATCTACCATTTTTAAATGCCTTTGCAAGGCATTCCAAGATGAAGGGGCAGAGTATTTACAGGCCCTTTTGCCTAACTCTGTCTGAGCAATAGGTACTGTTAGCAAAAGTAACTCCTGTGAACACAGGGAAGTTTTTAAAAATAATAAAAACACACAAATACGATGGCAAAACACTCAGCATTGCCTTGTAGATAAAGATATACCGGTGACGGAGCCTTTGTATGGTTAAAGAAGGCCAGCAAACTTTGTCATGTAAAATACAGTGATGAGTAAGAGCTTTACAATTTAAAATGAATCTCAAAGCTACATGATAAAGGGTATCAAGTGATCTCAAACACTGGGAAGAAGCATTCATGGATAAAATGTCACCATAGTCCAGCATAGGCATAAAAGTGGCTAACACAAGTTTTCTTTTAGCCTCAAAAGAAAAGCATGCTCTATTTCTGAAATAAAATCCCTTTTAACCTCAGTTTTTTATCAAGTTGTTGAATAGAAAAGTTGAAAAGATTGTCATCAACAGTAAGGCCAAGATATTTAAACGAGGTCACTGTTTCAATCCCCACACCCCGAACAGTAGTGATCAGTGAAATGTCATGAGTAGTCATTTTGGCTTTAGAAAATACCATTACTTTAGTTTTGTCATTATTAAGAATAGAAAGCTTTTACAAGACAATTACATTAAGACAATTACAGTATCATCCACATAAAAGTGAAGATGTGCGTTATGAACATATTTATCCAGATCATTAATATATATTGTTATATACTGTTTATATATAGTAAATAAGAGTGGACCAAGCACAGATAACTCCCGACGTGAATTGAGGTGGATATAGTTGTTGTTTATTGTTTGTTTATTGTGTATTTAGATGTTGTTTTACAATGTAGTGACACCAAGAACCGTCAACAATGACAGCAGCAAGTTGTCACGGCTGTTTTTTACAACTTCACGTCATAATTCATTATTAAACGTTTACAAGAAATATTTGCTACATGTGTAAATACCAACAAAGTGCTTAATATTCTTAGAGCTTATTAAAGGCAGGAGAACATTGAGAGGCTTTTCTTTTTTTTTTTTTTGGGAGGAGGCATGTCAGACCTGACCTGGCAAACCTTTTAAGACACACGTACACATGTTAAAGGCCCAGTGTGTCATTCTGCATCGAGCGTTCCCCTTCAAGCTTCTCATCGTGCCCTAATGCAATGTAGTAGTCCTACTGGGCGTGGGAGGGTAGGTCAGAGATGATCTGGTGCACTTTGACTTGTTAGGCATGGTTCACATGTGATGTCTTTCAGAGACTTGTCTAAATGACATGGTAGACATGGTAGTTCAAATGAGTTCAGACTCAGTGGAAAAACCCGAATGTCGTGATGGAGACCCTTGTAGCCAAGCTCCGGCTGCCTGCCACATGCCTTCATGTGCCTGTGAAGCGCTGCTGCGTGGCTGTGACTGGCTTCAGACCTGAACAATGCTGGCAGCTCATAAATGCGCCGGTCCCACACCTGAGGAGACGGTGATCTGTGCGCTGTGCACCAGACACTGCAGGTGCAGCCGCTTCATGGACGGCATATATACGGCAGGTCATCCAGGAGTCAAGGACGCCCTTCTTCCTTGCCCGAGGCACCTACGTTGTGACCTGGGCAGGCTGACGATATCTTGTGCTCTTGTTCATCCCACCTGCTTGACAGTAACGCAGCCACACAACACTCACTGCAACACTACAGGAGGTTTATTTTGGTATGACAATTGCATTACCAGTGGGGCAGTGTGCCAGCTGAGATATGTTCAGCCTGGCGGCTGTGCTGGTAGACAAGAACACACAGTGTTTTGTGCCATTTCAAATGGTCCTGGCGAATATGACCAGTATGAGTATTCTGTATAGCACTTTAAGTTGCTCTGATAAAAGCCATACACTGTATATTTGATTTACTGTACGAGTACATGTCTGTCTGCCTGTCTGTGTGCATCTCTCTCTCTCTCTCTCTCTCTCTCTCTCTCTCTCTTTCTCTGTCTTGAGAATTTATTCAGTATTTAATATACTCATAAAAATATCTCTCAGCAAAGCTCAAAACAAGAAGAATACTAGCAGCTAAACACAATTATCTATTGTTGTGTATACACACTGAACAACTATTTTGTGCTCAACAAGTCTACGCTCAAACTGCTCATGTCAGTCTACATGGCTAAATGGAAGCCATACAGTAGCAGAAAACATGTTCTTCTTACCTGCCTGGACCAGCACTAACCAGTATGAACCTGCCTGGACCAGTACTACACCAGCACTACCCAGTATGAACCAGCCTGGACCAGCATGGAATTCATGCTGGTCCAGGCTGGATTGTTTTGCAGGAATGTGTGATGCTAGTAGACTATTCTGCACAGCCACTGTACAGAATCTTGACAAAACTATTACGAGAGTGCCTTCATCTCCCCACCAGTCACACAAGCGGCCTCACTCTAAGACATAGGCCTTCAAATAGAAGGTAGCCAGTTTTAGCCTTGTTGCTAGCAGGACACGTTACATTATGAGCTAGATAATCAAGGTTAACATCTATTCTGGTAAGTTGCGACGCAGCATGTTAACACCAGACCCGATTAGGTGACATCCCATGTTAACAGGCAGCCCGAAAGTGTCAATTGGAAAGATTCCATTTGGACAGACAAAAAGTGCAAACCCAGCTAATGTTAATGCCTTCACCACAGCCTTACTGCACATTCTGGTTGATGGTTCAAACCCCGCTGCCTCCCTGCTAAGTGTGGAGATATCCCTGAGCTAGGCACATAACCCTCACTGCTCTGTTGCATCATGGCTGACACCACCATCGGTGTGTGTGTGTGAGGCCATCATCTTTGAGAAGCCAGGAGGCTGGAAAAGCGCTGTATAAATGCAGTCCATTTCTAATTTGCCAGATTTGATTTGTGCCTCTGCTTGCTTTGGCATTGAGCCGTTTGCACCATTGTCCCAAGCGGCTGCAGGGTAAATAGGAGAGACAGTCATTACATCTTGAATTCAACCAGCAAAAATGCATCACATCTAATTTGGCGTAGCCCTGGTGTTTCTGTGTGTGGTCCTTCCATGTGCAGGCCTTTTTCCTGAAGACATCATGTCTTCTGTCTGCCACTGTGTGGAAATCCTGCTATAGGAGGCTTGCATGGAGAACCAGTTTGGCACATGATGTGACCTTTTGGGCAATATGCAGTATGTGTTATGTGATTCATAATTAACAAGTTATATTCTGCGATGCTCACTATAGCCTTTCCTTTGTTGGATTATAGTCAGTTTGCAATTAGCTGGACTTATTATAATGAGGCCAGAAGGCTTTACTGAACTGTGTGTTGCAGCAGATTTTATTATGCATTATTGTTTGTATGTAATAATTACAGTTTAGCTGCTGCACACACTGAGTGTGTATTGGATACCATTTACAGGCGATATAAGCTCACAGACTAAGTTGATGTTAATTAAAGTGTCTGCGTGACACACCTATCATCTCTTTCACCATTGCTGTGTGAATATGTGTGTGTGAAGAGGTGAATGTGGGGCTATACTGTACAGAGCTTTGAGTGGCCGGAAGGTTGGAAATAAACAGCGCTATATAAACAAATTCAGTCCGATTAGCATTTACCATCTGACCTTCCCTCTGATTGGTCCTTTTGTGTGCATGTGGTTTTGCTGACCTCAGCAAATTACGTACGGGTGGATGGACAATGGGCTCTGAGTTTGAAACTGGATCGGCTAGCACAACGTATACATTGCATGTTTGTTAGCGCCGCGCTGCGGTTTAACATATCTCTCAACAAACGAGTGAGGTTTCAGTGTGTGAGGTTTGAATGAGCCTGGAGGCTTCTGAGGGTGATCAACAGCTGCATGCTAAGTGCCAATAGGATTATGCTTCATTCATACTGTTGGGTGCTAAACACAACACAGTCATCCACTTTCATAATGAACATGAAAAGCTCCCATTAAGAATGATACTTTAATCTAGACCTTATTGACATATGGGAGAACGTAGCTACATGTTTTGTATTGTACTGTAGTGTTGTGTTTAACCTGTTGTTTCCAACCTGAGAGATGACTGTAAACACGACATACATTCATTAATTGGGGAAAATGGAACGTGGCATATCGATCGCTACTGTTCCTCCAGTCATCATTCAGGGCAATGGAATGGTCTGACTCTGTAAGAACCGGGTCAAATCGTGAGTTATTCTGAACGGCCTATCCCATCAGTCAGGTATCCAGGTCTAATATCACTCCAGACACAGCCCGTATAAATCAAACGAGCCCTTGGCCTGTTGTTACCCACAACCGACCGCTGGACCGCTCTGTTAGCGCAACCGCGTGACCGCAAAAAAACCAAACCGAGGGTGACAACCCGCTCTGACCCCATTCTCCTTTCCCTGCGGACACAAGGCGCGTTAAAGCTGACGACGGCCCACTTCACCAAACAATATCCCTGGGAGTCGTTTGGAGTCTTGACACTGTTTACGGCTGCTGGCAATATCGAGAGCAGGCCTAGGGTGCGGTTGCGAGGCCTTCCCATAATATCCTGGGCCGGACAGATACATCAAAGGGAATTTACCGGCATTGTGGGAGAACTGTAAATTAAGTTGGGGCGGGGCGGGGCGCCTGCGGAGGGAAAATAAATGCCCAGCGAGGATGAGAAATGGAGGTCTGCTGTGACGTTCTTGTGAGGATCAGCTTATTTTACATGTGCAGCATTTATCAGATGCCACACACATGCGTGCGTCAAATGCTGAATAAAATGGCAGCAGGGTGTCATCAGTGCTAACGTGGATATACATTCACTATTAACATAGCATCACAACATAATGTTAAACATAGTCAAGCCTTAACATTTCAACATACCAGAAAAGTGATTAAACGTATAGTAAGCAGATCATCAGTGCTAACGTAGATATAGACATTCACTATTAACATAGCATCACAACATAATGTTAAACATAGTCCCCACGGTCTGCTATCTTATCATTCTGTGTGCGTGCTGAAAAGATAATCTGGTGTTTCTACACAGCCATGTAAATAGGAACACAACAAAGTGGTGCAGCAACTAAATCCTAGCCTTCACAATGTGTTTCCGGTCCACCGGTTGAAGGGAGAGGCGTTTTTAATTTTTAGATTGTAATTTAGCAAGCTCTCTGGAGAGTGACTTCCAATACCTTCAACAATAAGAACAATTACAAGTGTTCCAAGGAGCGGAGGGTGGTCATCGTTAACAAGGGCAGGCACTTTACTCAATGACTCTTACAGGTGGCTCGAAAAAGACTGGCAGGCACTGGGATGTAATTTAACATTGCTTAAGTGCACCATTATTTCAAGGACATATGGAAGAAAAATACGTTTGGGTTTGGAGGTTTAAAGGGATATTGAACTTTTGACAAACCACGACTCTGGGCTGCTCACCTCAATGTACTTCCCAGGTTTCTGTTACTGTATAATGACTTCTCCATTACTTTTGACAATGCTACAGGCACAAGGTTACCCTCAACATGCAGTAATTTGCCTTGAATTCTCTGTGATCACAACACGAATTGTGGAGTACATCTGCATCCCACTGACTTCTTCACTGCATGCTATTTGTGCGGCAATTAGTTTGACCCAGTTTTACAGAGCAGGTGTATCTTCATTTGTTTTTCATCTTATTTCTGTTATTTTGCACTCGTTCATTACACAATAGTTGAATGCACTATGTGTCACAGTCTGCAGTAGGAGAAAATGTATAAAATTATAGAGGGACTTCATTTACACTACAACACATTCCCGTATCACTTTAAACAATACTACAGTACCATAATAATAATAATAATACGAATTATAGACAGCTTTCAAATGCAGTGCAGTTTGAAAACACCACATCTTTCAGTCAACATTTCAAAATGAACACAGCAGTATAACTTTAGTTTACCAAATAATTTTGAACCTGGACACAGCAGACCAATGCTGTATCACTGAAAACATACAGAATGCTGAATGAAATGTGAAATGTATCATGTCAGGAAACCAGAGTCCCTATAGCCTGGCTATAGGGACTCTATAGCCCTAATTATTGCTCAGCTCAATGTAGCAAATATATAAAAATAATTAGTAGCAAAATTCTAGATTTTCCTGCTTTGTTATCAGTTCTTAGAAAATTAAAGGTATAGTAAGTCATTCTCAGGAACGGTTGCTAAATCTGAACTCAAATCGAAACAAAAACACATCTCCCTTCAATGGTATAGGAAGCTCCCTCAGATCCTCCGCCCCTCAAATTAGTAATGCATTGTGAAGGCTAGGATATTGTTGATGTGTGCAGTCTGCACCACTTTGCTTGTGTTCCTAATTACAGAGCCAGGGCGGTGTAGAAACACCAGATTATCTTTTCAGCACAGACACAGAATGCTATCATCAACTGATTTCATGAATCAAAACCAGTAAGCAACGCATATCTGCATGGAAACAAAATTATTTGTTTGAGAGATCCTGCATTCTTTCAGGGAGCTAAGGTTTTGTTTTCAGAAACAGATGTTCGCCAAGATCTAATTGCAATAACCTAAATAACCTGATTGCAACAGCATACATGAAGCAGGTAAGGCACTCAAGGACACTGTGTCCACCTTCTGTCTGTTAGAGGATGAATCAGGCTGTAGACTGGTAATGGTGCACATCCCTTCTCCGAACAATAATGTGTTTGTGTGTGTGTGTGTATATATATATAATTATACACAGTATATATGTGTGTATACGTATACAGCCGCGGAGAAAATTTAAGAGTCCACTACAGTTTTCACAGATTTACTATTCAAATTGTTTTTGTTTTTTCTTAGATGTTATTTATGTATTTTAGATCTATAATTGTAGAATTATATGTATGTTATACTGTATGTTTTACATGTACACACATACATATTTATACTATTACATTTTAAACAATGCACAGTGGGACACAGTATGAGCACTGGCAGGGTTACAAGGTATAACACATTTCTTCTTATTGGCCATGAGCCAGAGCGGTCAAGCAACACTGGGTTAGATGGATCAGGCCTTTGGCAGACATCTTAATTCAGCTATAGGCTGTAGCTACAGGATATACAGTGTATCTTAGCAACACTAACACACTAATTGTCGGCCAGCCCAGCCCGAACACACGACTTTGGCTAGTGAAACACTTGCGAAACATGTGGCAATTTCTAATGACCTGTTGCATCATCGTTTGTATGTTTGGGGACAGTCTCCTAACAAGCTTCCTTCTCCAATTAATTGGCTAAATGCGCTTCCAAAATCAGTGTGCGAGTACAGTATGGGGTGTTGTTTGGCTGTGGGAAATCGCAAAACAAAGGATGTGTGTGTGTGTGTGTGTATGTGTGCTCTCTGCCTCACCCCGCCACCCACACGAGGTGCCGTGGCTGTGGGCATGCAGAGCCAACGGGTGTTACAGAGGCAGTCAGGCACAGAGCAGAGACAGACAGAGGGATAGAACTGTGAGGAAAGATTTAGGAGGGGAACTGGAGGCTAAAGGGAAGATTAGTATACCAAAGGGGGGCTTCCAGTCTGCCTGCCGGTGGCGTCTTTCACCTGGACCAGTCTCCAGGCAGCAGGTGTCAAGCTGTGGACGGCCGCTGAGCCCGATCCATTAATCAGCCGCTAATGCAGCTAAGTCTTCCTGCCGTCATCGTCGCTGCTGGACATTTCGGCACACCTGCCTGTTGCCTCTCTTCGCCAGCATCGGTGGAGGGGAGAGATTGTAAGGCGGACGTGTCTTGTGACTAGGGGTTGGGACAACGTTGTTTATCAAATAAATCGTCATAATTCAAAATAACGGATGGTGCATTTACAATGGAGTTCCTAAAGCACAATGCTGGCATTACACTTCA
This sequence comes from Amblyopsis hoosieri, assembly GCA_027564755.1. Lineage (NCBI taxonomy): Eukaryota > Metazoa > Chordata > Actinopteri > Percopsiformes > Amblyopsidae > Amblyopsis > Amblyopsis hoosieri. Next base: position 9,756 of record JAODUE010002528.1, read on the forward strand.
GACAAGATGGAGAGCCTTTATAAACACTAAAAGAAATCAACCTATTCTACGATATACTTTTCTAGCTCCGTGCGTGAACTTTAAAAAGAAGTTTGGCTCATTTAAAAAAATAATATATAGTGTGCATATAACAGACTTTGGTTTGTGGAAGATATTAATCTTTATTGTAACAGCATACATTTTATATTAACATAGCATCGCAACAAAATGTTGAACATTTTCAAGCCTTAATGTAAATGTTGAATGGAATGCATTTATATAGCGCTTGAAACCTTCTTGCCTTTTTGCATCTGAACTCATTATTTCTAAATCTCAGAAAGCAGCTAGAACAATAGTTAGACATCTAAATAACCAAATGAATAGCTCCGGTGCAACAGAATCCAGCACAGACCCTTGTGTAGCATTTTGAAGCATTTATCTTTAAACAAAATGCGTGTGTGATCTGTGAAAGATATCATGGTAGAATTGAAATATAGATGAAAGAAAAAATGTATTTTGAGATTTATACGGGCTGTGTGATCAGGTGTTTCATGGTTCCTTCAGAGTATGTGAAGTCGGTCAAACATGAAGGTCATGGTATTTATTTATAAACCTGCATCTTTAATAATGCCTGGGGTGTTTTATTAATTAAACAGTTTTTGGTATCTCTTTGCTAATAATTCTCTGACTGACCTAAAATAAAGCACAATACCAAGTTCAGAATGATTTCACTCAGCAGAAAGCATGTCATTTTGCTATCAGTGTGATGCTATACAAGTTTTCATGGATTTTTGGGGTCAAATAGGTACATTTGTCCTCAGAGATGTCTAGTACTGTCCTGTGTGTGTTACATCAGACCTTCTTCCTTCTGAAAAGAAAGTACATTCTCTTGGCGGAAACCTAGATGGATTGTGACGACCCATTTATCAATGTTAGACAGTCATCGCTTAACCTTGAGAACCAACCCCCGGCATGCAGTAATTGTCTTGTTAACCATTCATAATTTCCAGGAACCATCCCAAGAAGGGCATAGCCTGATTGTGTGATACTGTACCACTATTTCTTACCCATATGATGTCTAGAATTGGACTTAGAAAACGATAGTATCCTCTGAGAGGCAGTTTGTGGTACAGCACAAAACAGAGACACATGAGCAATATAATACAAAATCAGTAAATCAACATTAATGCAAGATTTTTGAGCTTTTATGCAAATAATTATAATAATAAATTAATATGATTAACATTTTCCACAGCCCTATAGACCATTCATTTCATGGGCGCTGACGTAACTATGACAATAAATCTAGAATGTTTTGGAAATAAAAAAAACATGAATTTTCACAGTGAGAGTTCAAGTGTTGTCTAATACGGTAACTGCATATGCATACGTGTAATAGCAATGATAGCGCTGCTTTCCCACTTCATCCTGTACAGAACGAAAGTGTTAAATCCCACATGCTGCTCCAGTGGAGGAGGAGGTTTACAGTAGATGACTGCTGAATTAATATGGCCTGCTATTAATTCAGCAAACAGTTAAGTGTTGAAAGTTGATAAAACTGACCAGACATGTCTCTAAAGAGAAACTCCACGTTGTGCGTGAGGAGTCTCAGAGAGGCTTCCACTATGTGCCGGTTTTGAAGCAGCTGTTTTTATCAGACCTTATCAATAATGCAGCAGCATCTCTGGCAGAGCCAGCCCCCGAGACCCAAAACCAGTCGCACCCAGTTCAGACTCATTCCCAGTCACACTGGAAGAGACTCTAGCAGCGATGTAGCTTTAAGCCCCAGACACACTGGAAGAGAATAGCAGCGATGTAGCTTTAAGCCCCAGACACACTGGAAGAGACTAGCAGCAATGTAGTTTTAAGCCCCAGACACACTGGAAGAGACTAGCAGCAATGTAGTTTTAAGCCCCAGACACACTGGAAGAGACTAGCAGCGATGTAGCTTTAAGCCCCAGACACACTGGAAGAGACTAGCAG
>JAODUE010002529.1:0-11717 GCA_027564755.1 Amblyopsis hoosieri
GCAGCTGGTGGCCACACCAGATACTGACTGGTACTTTTGATTTTGAGCCTCCCTTCATTCAGGGACACATTATTCTAATTCTGTTAGTCACATGTCTGTGAAATATTTTTAGTTTATATCTTATGGTGTTGACTTTTTTAAGTGTTCATACAAATATTTACACACATTAAGTTTACTGAAAGTAAAAACTGTTGAAAGTCAGAGGACGTTTTTTTTTTATCCATACATTTTTACCAGTTAAAAATGTGAGAATATACCTATAAAATTCACTTTTTCATACCGTGATCACTTTTTATCAGCAAGTCACTTTTGAGCATGACACCGGTCGAGGTCGTCGAGGATGTTGAAACAACTCGGGCCTCAGATTCTCGTCAGTTGAAACAACGGGGCCTGATTGGCTGGTGCGTTGAAACCACCGAGAGAGCCGGGTGGTCGGATCTATTCGGCTCAGTCTGCCTAAAATGATTTTCTCCATACTGACCACTAATGAGGAGCTGTATGAGGACAAGAGGAGGCATTCTATGGAGTGAGAGGCATCTGTTATGCCCGGTTAGCTCAGACGGTAATGTCATGTCACATTTATTAAACAAATACAGAAACACACTTTAGCCAACATTGATGGAAAAACTAAAAATTTCAAAACGATTTCATGCGAAGTTTCCGTAGTGTAGTGGTTATCACGTTCGCCTCACACGCGAAAGGTCCCCGGTTCGAAACCGGGCGGAAACATGTTTTATTAGTTATTATCTTTTCTATAGTGATAGATTGAAAGATAGTAAAAGAAAAGATTACATAAAAGTTGTTTCCTTTTGAGTCAATATCCTTAAACGTATTAAAATTGTCTTTACCAGTTCTTGTGCATATTTGTGTATGAAATGTATTCAGTGCAGCATCTTTGCGTTGGTGGTATAGTGGTGAGCATAGCTGCCTTCCAAGCAGTTGACCCGGGTTCGATTCCCGGCCAACGCATAACTAATTTCTTCTTACTTTTTTTGATTCATTAAATTAAATGCACCAAGTTTGAAAGCAGTTCAAACTCACTGAGACAAAACAGTTGGTGAGTGCAGATAGAGAGACGAGAACAAGATATTCTTCTGACAATGTTACTTGTTAAGCCTATAGATTACGAACATTACTCATGTAGACGGACAGCTAAAGCAAACAGTCTTGCTAACCAGTCTAAATTCAGGCCGTAGATGTGGTCTTTTCTAGATGACTGATCTTTCTAATCATATTGTCATATTGAGCATTTCTTTTTTACATTGCTATCGGTATGTAAAGAGAATTGCAAGAAATATAACAAAATGTGCTTCTGAAGTAAATTGCATGCTCAACCTTTAAGTGTGGATTTTCCTTTATCTGGCTTGATGGAACACCTAGGCATAAATCCTAAATCCATCTACCCCCCCATTCCCCCCTGCATCCACCCAATGGACTCACAACCTGGTCCTAACTTGGCCTTGCAGGAGCTAGCAGGGGGGGCAGATAGTTGGGGAACGGTGCTGTGTGGTGCACTGTGATTAGTCATGTGGCCTGGCTCTTAAAGGCAGGGTTAGAGAACAAGAGAATGCTTGCAAACTTCAAGCTCAAATCATAACCAACTGACCTCAGATGCTCCGCCCCACACAAAGAAACACATTGTTGTTGTGAGCGGTGACTTTGTTTATGTTCTTATGTATGGAGCCAGGGCTGTGTAAGTACAGAATTATATTTTCAGCACGCACAGAGAATGGTAATCTAGTGAAATATGAGGAGATAATTGGTGATTTTCTTACAAATACAGTAGCTTGCAATAGCTGACTACACCTTTAATAACACAACCATACTACAACCAATATTCTGGAACTGTTTACAATATGCTCTTTCCTGCTACAAATGATTCAGCTCATGCATGCTTTTATTTTCTAAGGACGCAAAGGTTATTATATGAGCTGAAAACAGTGTCAGGACATTCTGGGAAAAGCTTTTGGCTTTTGGCAAAAACATCAAAGTAGATGTCAATGTTAAATCCTTCTACTGTTTACGATATTTTCTGCAATTACTCTCGTGATTTAAAGTACTAGGTAGTCTTACGTGTTATTTGACAGTTTAACCACAGCATCCCAGATATGTTTTGCTGTGAGGTGAGTCAGTGTTCTGGTCAGGTTTGTGAATGTGTGCGTGACTGCACATGGACTCACTGTGACATAACCCTTTAAGGAATGTATAACTAAATACGTGAGTAATTCTGTGGTGTGATGAAGTACTGCCATGCTGTGTGGAGAAAAGTGCTACCTGATTATAGCGTCCACATACATTGTTGTACGTTGTACGTCCAACTTACAAGTTGTTCAGTTGGAACATCTCCAAGACATTAAATGATTGTCGCCCGAGACTCTCACTTCCCTCATAATAATAAACAAATGAACAAATCGTTAAATACAAGATTGTAGACATGCCACAGGACAGACTAGACCCTCTCAAGTTTGCTTATAAGGCAATGTATTGAGTCCGTTTTAACATTTGCCATGTTCTGTTGGTTTGGCAATCTCAGTATGAAAAGCACAAACCTGATGGGATGAACTGTGAATGTGTGCCGCAGATGTTTGCCAAGTCAGAGCCACACAGCAAGCCCAGGTCATCTTCCAGGACTCACTGCACCCCCAAGAGAGTTTACACTGCTGCCCTCAAGGCGGAGGTTTCCCCAAGATATGGAGCTACTAACAGAGAGTGGAGGTATTGGATCCCAACAATCCCGATGAGTTTACACACAAACAGTTTTCTACATGCTTAATTCTTGTTCCAACACAGTGATATTACATTAGTGTAGGTGACTCCTGCCTGTACGGTTGCAGGTTTGAGCCCCAACAAGATCAGTGGTCCTTGAGCAAGTTCCGTAACCCATAGCTGCTTTTAATGGTACTTTCAAAAGGTTGCTTTGGATACGAAGCCCTAAGTGAAGAGAGGATACACCAGGGGCTACCCGCTGACATTTTGGAGCTGTGGTTGTACAACCGGAGACCAACAACTAGTTCATCTGTGATGTGTTTTCCCCGTGGCAAGCTCTGATTGTGCCAAATGTACCTCTCTGACAGGAAGCTGGTCACGTGCGTGTGTGAGCGCTCAGTGTGCTCGGTGTGTTCTGTGTGCTCGGTGTGTTCTGCCCATTAAACACAGCCGGAGGCGAAAGAACCTCTTCCAATTATGGTGGCAGCAGGAGTTAGCACAGGAATGTGTACGAGCAGATCCGGATATGTTGCCATGAAAACACACACACACACACACACACACACACACACACATACTGGTCAGGGAAAAATGTGTGTGTGTGTGTGTGCGTGCGCTTGTTCTCTAACCTCAACAGATTTCCTTTTTATTTTTTTCCATGTTACAGGTTTTCAGTTGGCTGTTTATTCCCATAATTTCGGTGTGTAAGTTCTAGTAAACATACAATACAACTGATTTTAAACCGATTTCAATAGTGTAAACATTGAGCATAAGATTTCGTGTTTTTATCAAAGCCCCATGAATACCCAGTTAAGCAGAACTACTGTACTGTTATTGATCTCTTGTTGGACAACCACAGCTCTAATATGGTGGATATAATAGGGTGGATAATGTTAATATAAATGTGACAAAATACTAACATTCGATTATGATATGGGAATCTATCTAATCGGGTTCCCAAAATTTCTTCCGGATGTAAATGGGAATGAAATCGGAAGGAAAGGTCTGACAGCGGCTTCAGGCTTAGTGGAAGGGAGGAGAGAAACTCAGGGTTTGTTAAAGAAAACCTGCTAGCGAGCAGGTTAGGTTCACAGAGACAGTTACCATGGTAACTTTCCCTGAGTTATCTTTCTTAAACAGAAGACTCAGTTTCAGGGTTAACAAACTCAGACTTTTCACTAAACCCGCTTGCTGAAATAAGGCCCAGACTGATTTTCGAGACAAAGTCAAACTGAAGCTCACAAGCTCAAGATGGTCTTGTGAGGCTACGTCAAACCCCCCCTTCACACACACACTTTTATCTCCAGAATATTAGAAGACACTGTAGTAACATTTATCTCTTGCTATTCACTCTATTACAATGACAGCTGGGGATTGTACTGTATATGGTCAGGTGTGGTGTCCATACTCTTATTTTGTAATCACACTGTATGCTACACACTGCATGTTACTGATAATAAACAAGGCATGAATACCAGTGCTATGAATATAGGCTTGGAAAACTTCTATATAGATATACCTATTTATTTCGTAATGACTTTATATTCAGCAAAGACAATGTGCTTAAACTTGAGTAAAAAGATACATACAACCTAAAGAGACTTTGCTATTGCTTACAAATGGTGCAACAAAGCCAGTTCAGTCAGTACAGCATGTAGCCTATGAACTGAGGCCCGTGTTTATTCTGACATTTGTCAAAACACTGTTTTCTGCCAGCTGTCACACCTTAAACAGCTGTGCTTTGCTTACCTGTCCAGACTTGTTCAGAAGTAAATCTTGTTTTCATAGAAAATGTCAGTCTCCACAGACAAGCACCCTCTCCTCAACTAAAACAATGTGTTACTGAGTCAAACATCGCCCTCCAGTGGCAGAAACCATGTAGACGATGTAACTGTTGATTTGGTAAGAGAACCCAATATTTGCCCCAGGTGTATTGAATTGGGGTTAATCCTTCCACCCTTTGAGATGGAAAATCCTTTACATATACTGAACACTAAGTAGATTCTGTGAATAGACAAATTACTTGATCGTCTGTTGACCACCGTGCTTTCCACTTGTTGACAGTTTTATTTAGACAAGTTAGGAAATAAAAAAGTTCTAAATGAAGAGTGAGAACAGATTCCATATTCATTATTAACTGATTGATTCTATCAGTTAATCAGCGGTTTCCATTTTTTGCAGACACTTATCCAAGCAATGTGCTATCACAAGGTGTAGGTAGGGACTCTGCCTCTTGCCCAACAGATAACCCAAGAACGGGGCTCAAACCCAAAACCTCCTGGCTGGAACACTCAGACTACTAGTCTGCCATGCATATCCTTGCCACCTTTCACTCACAATATGGCCACTGTTCATCCTGGGAAATGCAGTACTGTAGATCTTCAACAAGTCATTTTAAAGAGTAACTGCATTCTAAAATATTTCTTTCAGAATAATATTGACATAACTGTAACTATGTCTGCATTTTACGTGTTGAAAATGGCTCTATTCTCTGTGCGTGCTGATAAAATAGATACTTCTACACAGCCCTGGCTCCGTCAATAGGAACACAAGCATGTTTGTTACAAAATAGTGAAGACTGCACCCAACAACAATACCCCGGCCTTTGCAATGCATTTCCAACGTGTGGGGCGGAGTTTCTGAGGGAGCATCCTATGGCATTGTTGAATGGAGAGGTGTTTTGTTTTGATTTGAGCTCGAAGTTAGCAAGTGTTCTTGAGACTGACTTACTATACCTTTAAGTTTAAATGTTAAGGTCAGTCAGGCTCAGAACTGGGGGTGGTGTTACCCTTTAATAAAGGTAAAGTCAGGCTCAGAGCTGGGGTGGTGTTACACTTTAAAGGTGCAGTCAGGCTCAGAGCTGGGGGTGATGTTACACTTTAAAGGTGCAGTCAGACTCAGATCTGGGGGTGATGTTACACTTTAAAGGTGAAGTCAGGCTCAGAGCTGGGGGTGATGTTACACTTTAAAGGTGCAGTCAGGCTGAGAGCTGGGGGCGATGTTACACTTATGTCATAATTTTCTTAAATACTGAATTTGGGGTTTTCATGAGCTGTAAGCAAGTAATTATCAAGATTATAACAAATACAGACTTGAACTATTTCACTTTCTGTGTAATTAATCGACAATATAAATGAGTTTCACTTTGACAATTTATTTAGTGAAATTACTTTTCCACAATATTCTAATTTATTGAGATGCACATGTGTGCATCATTTTATACAGGCAGTACTTTATATATTTACTGTAAAAGCTCGGTCTTGCAGCAGCAACTAGAGAATGTGATATGTGTAGGAAGGACATCGTTTTTTCCAGTGCCCACAGGTATAATCTAACTGAATTGTTGGCTGTTAAAGTCAAAGTTTGTCTGTATAAATGTGTCTGTTAAATATATGATATTTATGTTCATCTTTGAGGGGTTTATTTACTCCCAAATGTCAACAGTATCCATTAAATATCTCCATGCTGGACTCTTATAATCCCTTGAGAATGACAATGTGATCGCCCTCAATCTGGGTGACTGTTGCGGCTCAGGAAATGGGTAGGATGCATCTGAACAGCTCAACTTGCCGTTGTGAGACGTGGTGGTTTCACGGGTCACGTGAAACATACTTCCTCTATGTGCACGCTCGCTGCTCCTTGTGTGTGTGTGTGTGTGTGAGCGCTAGGAAGATGGCAGCTACGAGGTAAGACGTCGCTCTGTCAGCGAGCCCAAACTGAGTTCTGCTTGAGTCCTGATGGGTGGTGTTTGGGGCCTTGCATCCTCCCGTGGGTCCGGGTGTTTGGGGGGGGCAGTGCAGTGTATGTGTAGACCCTGATAGGAGCCTGTGTTGAGGGGAGCAGAGTGTTTTGAGGCCTTCACAGAGCTGTCCTAATAAGGTAAAACAAAGTGGAGGCATTGTTGTGTCTTTTCACACAGAGCCGTTTCCAGGGTGTTGTGCTGTGTGTGTCTGGCATTGTGCTGCGGACTGGCTTGCTGTGCACAGTGCGTGTATGTGAAGCCCCGGCGGTTGCCGACGGTAGCAGGGCAAGTGTTAAGAGAAGTGGCCCTAGCTGTGTTTACCGCCATGGCTGTTTGCTGCCTGTCACTGCCGATGTGTTTAGCTTCCGCTGATTGGAAGACTTGCTATTTGTTTCCTGGAAGTGATTTACCAAGAACCCCCGCATGTGTGGGCATTTTAGTTTAGACGATGGCATCGCTGATTTGATCTATAACCCTGAGGCTGATCATCAATGCTGTGGCATGTTTGGTAGAAAGAAACACCATTTGGGGATTTTGGTGTTGTAATAAGATTGGTTGTTGGTGTAACAAGTTTCAGAAAGAAGAACAACTTTTATTACAAATGTCATACTATGCCGATGTTCAAAGTGCGTCCAAAACAAACCTTCTACCACTCACATAATACTCTTTGAAGAGTAGCTCTAGGATGTTCCTTCAGTGTATCACTTCAGTATCATGAATGTATAAATCACCTAAACGGGCCTCACAGACACATTAATTGGCTGCAACTCATTTTTTAATGTGGACATATCAACTATCTTGATCTTCTATCTTAACAGTTTTAATGCCATATTCTTTCCTCAATATATCTTTGTGGTGTTGGTCTTAGTTGTAATGTGTCTGTTGAAGGGTTTCTTTTGCTTATTACTTTAATGTCTTTGATTCATTTCTTGTTTAGTTTGTAATGTATGTCAGGAACCCCTAAAAGAGATTGTTAACCTGAATGGGTATTAATATTTACTAACAAATATGGATTTCTACATATTTTTAGACAATATAGAGCCAGTTTCACAGACATGGATTAAGCCTAGTCCAATATTAATATAAAAATGTAATTAAGATCTCCACTGAAAAAAGTTCTTAATCTAGAACTAGACTTAATCCATGTCTGTGAAACCACTTGTCATGTATAATTACAAATGAGATGAAATACGTGATGTGAGTGTGTTTTATAGGAGCCATAGCCTCATGTTTGTTATTTACAGATTTTTTTTTTCTTCTCAAGAGAAGTGTTGCAACTCTCTCGTGAAGCAATCCGTGCCCTTAACAGGAACCCCCGACGTCATGTGTGTTGCTTGTGGTTAGCAGGAGCACCAGGTTCACAAAGAAATCCTAGCAGTGCTTCACAACCGGGAACACAGTAGTGTGAAAGTGATTTTATGGTGATTCAGCATAGGTAGTGGTTGGGGAAGAAGACCTCCCCCCCACCCACCAATGTTGTATTAGCACATGAAGTGATTATCCTTATCTTAAGTGAGCTCCTCGGGTCTCAGGGGAAAGCATTGGTAAGAGCAGGGGGAATGGTGAAGTCAAAACAGATGAAGTGGGGAGCAATCTGTTGCTATGTAAACCAGGGATTGCACCCACAACCTTTCAGGGTGGGAGCCCCGTGCTGGTAGCCTCGTGACACCATCATGATCTCCCGAGCTTCAGTTTAACTTTGCGGCGAGAATCAGTCTGGAAAGCCTCGGAATCATTGCCAATGTGTCCGAGTAGCAGCTGAAATACGGGCGTGGTTTAGGTGTGTGGCGTGGGTTTGCATTGTAGACAACAAAAACGACCAGATGGTTCATCCAACTGCAAGTATTTTTTGAAAGTGCCTGAATCACGTTTTTACTGTAAATAGACATAACACAAAAAGTAAGGGAAATTACAATCTGACAATGCCAAATAGCATTTATTTGCTGTTGACTCTTGATTGGTGGATTGGATGATTGAAGTCTGAAGAATATAGACATCTTAACCATTTAGCAATGTATTAAAATAGCTAACTTTGTTCTCTGCTTTTAACCCATCCCTCAAGGGAGCAGTGGGCAGCCGCTGTGCAGCGCCCGGGGACCACCTCCAGATTGTAGTTGGTGTAGATTGTAATAGCTCATATGCTCATCTTCAAACTTTATGCACATTCAAAACGTGTTTTTGTATGATATATAGTCTTATGTCATCAAATGTGATCCTCGTCTTAATGTACTGACCATAAAATGCATAATTAAATTGACTGTATCTAATATCACACTAGGCCTATCCTATCAATGAAAAGTCATTTTCGTGAATTACATTCCTTTCACTAAGTGAACTGGCACTTCATAACTCAATGAATGCCCATATTATGTTAGCTAACATTAGCTTTAAATAATAATGTGCATACAACAACAATCAACAAAAGGTACACCAGGTAGACGTGTCTGTCGGCATCAAGTCGGCAATCTCAGCATCATAACAGGATCGTACAGCTACAGTAGACATCGAACAATTATATCATACTCATGATCGATCATGTCCGGTGACAGAAACTCCATAGGTCTACAATTAGCTCAGTGGATGTCGTACCTGCGTACACAGGCAGAGAATTACGTAGTTGGTATTACCGTATTACCGTATTAGATTTTTGGAAGGGGGGGGGGGGCACTTTTCACCATTTTTGCAGAATAGAACGACCCAGCGTTCCATGCAAGTAAATGGGGAGGTCCAGGAATTTCACCATACTATTGCCCATTATTTCTCTCTGTGGGCGTTAACGGGTATTTTGAATATATAAGTACAGTATATCTGCAGCAAACTGTTTTGGGGTAAATGGATTTTGTTCCAGGCCATGCATGGTAGATGTAGCTTTATGGGCGCTGTCTGCGTCAGCCTCCACAGCAGAAGACGGTGTGAGACGCCCACTCAAGAGACGGAAGCGTTCCGCTTTTGCTCCATCTTGTCATTGCTCCAGTATCTCTGGTCTATGGTTGGAACAGCAGCCAGGTGACTTTGTGCCCTGCTGTGTCCACAGGATCAGCAGCCTGCAGAGCTCAGGGAAGGCCCCGCCGCGGGTTCCGGCACCGCCGCTGGTCCCGGCTCTGCCGCTGGCCCCGCCCCCGCTGGCCCGAAGGGGCGGAGCCACCCAGGGCGCCGTGCAGATGAGGATCAAGAGCGCCCAGACGTCGACGGAGCGCCTGAGCCAGTCCAGGTCCATGGTGCTGCAGGACGCCGAGCTGCCGCCAAATCCCGTGAGTGCATTAAAGGTGGACTCAGCGGGGATGTTAAAGAGCGACTAGGCAACTTTATTACCAGGGCTCTGTTGTCAAACTCAACCAATCAAATGCAACAAATTGTTCCCTATACATGACAGCAACAATGGCATTAAAGAGCCACTAGCAACTTTAGAGTTTGCACTACAAGCCAGTGTTAACTTTGGCAGCAATTTTAGATTTAGTCTTACCCCGGAATTCCACCGGGCATGTGTGCGCAGCGTTCTGGCTCCGACGCGGATTTGTTCCGTCCTCTCGAAGCGTCAACTTCCACAGGAAGCATTTCAAAAGCATAGCGCAACAAAAACTACAACAAAAACTACTTTGCCTGTCAGACATTTACTTACTTTCACTCACTTCCACTCCAAAAATCTATATTAAAAAAATATTATATTCCACACCATGGTCTTTTCTGGAATTGTCCTTATAAAAAGGAGTTGTGGTGTCATAACTCTGTTTTAAAATGTATAAATGAACCGATCGTCCCAGATGTCAAATCCTTCTCACTTCTGGTCTCTTGCCATCAATGTATGCACCTATTCGATGTTTCAATTTGTTATTCCTATCAAGGACCATGGTCAGATCCGCAAGCAAGTAAAAGTATAAGCAAGTTGCCTATACATGTTCAGGGGCGCTGGCAATAGTATCGCTCACCAACCTGCTGTTTCGTCAAACCATGACAAAAATATGCTGTTTTTTTCAGGTTTCAACATTTTGTAATTGCTTCTTTATATATATTAAGCTACATATAATAGTTGGTAAATCACATTTACCCGAGAATGATAGCATTTATGTCAGACCCGACCCAGATCCGAGACAAAACACTTAAAGTTGGACCCGACAAGCTCAGCTCGGGTCTCGGAGGACCCGTGAAGACCTCTAGTTTACATGCTGCTGCGCGCGTGTGCAATTACAGTAAATCACACGCAGGTAAAGAATTAAAATTTACGTTTTAATCCATCTCGTCAACAAAAATACATCTTAAATTTTGTTATTGTTTTTATTATCAGTTTTAATTATCAGTGATTTTCGTCTCAACCTCTAATTTTTGTCTTGGAAAAAGGGTCGTTGACAAAATATTTTCACCATAGTTTTCGTCAACGAAATTAACACTGCTCAACCAATCACATGCAAAACAATATCTGAACTTGAACGCATAACATGCCTCCTTTCAATTCCGTATTCGCGGCTCCCTCTTCAGCTCTGCCCCCCGGCTTATGGGAAGGATTCATCACCCTAACAGGAAGCCACCCGTCACCACGTAACAAGGCCACAGTCCTCACAATCAAGACAGATCACGGCTTTGACTGTAAACTGCTAGGCTCAATGACCACCGCGCTGCCCACCGATAGGTCCAACGTGTGTCTCAACTTGCCCCAAACGAGATGCTCCTGCATAGGTTCTAGAGTCACAGACATTTTCAATCTCAATATCTTCTTTCCACCTCTCCACAAGTTAACCAACTCTTTCTGCTTGTCGTCGCACCCAGGAGTTAACACACCTTCCATCAGATTCTCATCAGTTTTCAGGCGACAAATTAGATGTCCAAGGAGATTACTACCCAAAATCAGATCTGCACACTGGCTTTCAACCACTAGCGTAGGAACAATGACTCTATGGCCGTACACAATCATCTCCAACTCACACATTCCAAGAGGACAAGTTCTGGATCCACCACACTTAATCCAAACCACATATAGGAGTCACCAAAGGGCTTTTCAACACACCTTTGTGTAACAGCTCAGATAGAGTTTTTGAACTCAAAGTACAGGCCATTGAGCCTACTATCGAGCAAAGCTTTTAACCTGACCACGTCACCAAGTCATCAGTATAGAATAAATCGTTGTCAGCAGGTAATCTCTGTGTGTTCTGCAGTAAGACTTTTTTTCCGTTCCCATTTCTCCACAAACACTGTTATAGACAGAAGTGAGTACACCCCTCACATATTTGCAAATATGTGAGCATATCTTTTCATGTGACAACAATGAAGAAATTAC
>JAODUE010002530.1:0-11715 GCA_027564755.1 Amblyopsis hoosieri
ATATCTGCCAACTGTTCAGCACAATTCTTAAGTATGCGCCCTCCAATACCATCCGGGCCAGGACTTTTCCTTTCCTTACACCCCGAAAAATATCCCGGACCCTTCCACGGTCCTTGCTTATCCCTCAGAACTTCAATCCTTCTGTAACATTCAATCTGTTCATCAATTTCGTCAATTTGACGTTCAAACTGCCCATCTTCGTCATCTTCAGCTACTATAGCCTCAGATTTTGTATTTACGGTTTACAATATTGTCAAATTGTAGCAATTGTTAAATTCCTGATTTATGGATAGCTGTGCATTTTTTCTTTTACATTTTTACAAACATCAGCATTTGAACAAAATCCTTCATGGCTGTGATATTCAAATTTCTTATGACTTATGAATTTAGTAAAACCTGAATCCAACAGTTATAACCTTTCCTCAGTTTAACTTTTCTGATCCAATTCATTTTATATCCATATGAAAATATAAAGATAAAACATATTCATAATCATACAAATTTAGCCAATCTTCAGTAAAGTTCTGTGCTGAACTGTAAAGTGTGGTTGCTCATCTTGTTCTTGTAGTCTTGATCAAATTCTTCATTCTGGGCTACAGTGAAATGGCTCTTCCAGTCACCAACCTTTCCTGTAAAAGCACACAATATCACATTGTAAAAGTATCCATGAGAGCAGATATGGAAGCCCTAAGGTGCCGCTACATTATATTTCAAAATCTGTTATCACATGATAATGACATACATCATTTGTTATGTCGGGAAAACTATGCATGGTTTTCTCCTTATAACGTGATAAATACTCAAATAAAATACAATAAAAAAGCAATGGATACATCCATTCCGATCATGCAAAGCAAAGCAAAACCCTTGAAAATAGGGATTTGCAGACGCGCCCCCAGAAAAGCTTGGTGTGGGAATTGGGTGCTATCTTCCCACCAAGTGCATAACTCAGTGGAGGACCAACAGATATGGCTTGTTGGCTAACCAACTTCCTCAAGGAACAGAGGCTATAAAATATAGTGACTATAGCCCTCTGAAGAACAACACAAACAGATTGACAGCACCTCAACGTATCTCAATATCATTTAATAAAACCTGTTGAGCTCTTCAAAAAGGTATTATATTTGTATTCATTCTAAGATGCTGTAATATAGACGATTGTGATTCTGATTGTAATACTTTAAGCCTATTTGTAAATGTAGTAATTAGGAAACATTTGATAAATTTGTGGAATTTAAATTAATCTGCTGCCAGAAGTGTATTGAGGTCAAGTTAACATGAAAATGTGAAAACGTACAGCACATGCGTGTGATTGGGAAAACAGTTCAGAATCAGAAGGGAATATAACACCAAAAACTCAGACATTGTTACCCTGAATGCTATCCTGCACTTAATGGCCTCCTCACATCAAACTGTTTGGATGGGGATGGGGGAATTACAGGTAGGATAGGGCAGCAAGCTGTGATAAGTAAGAACACATGCTCTGGGGGCTCTAACTCTAGGCTGTTAGTCACTATACCTTTTCTCATGAAAGCAGAGATCTTGAAATCCATAGTTCCGGCTGTTGAATAGTTGGCCATTTTGTCCTCCTTCATATTATCAAAATGCACTCTACTTCTAATTCTTTCCTTCTCCTCTGCTGAAGGGGTCAAATGAAGAAAGGAGCACAGCTTGTAGATTTCCCGTCCAGTGTCCTGTGAATGACAGTAGCACCATCTGTATTAGTGTACATGCATCTCCCATAAGCCTGACCATCACAATAAACACAAACCATGACACACTCACGCACACATTAACTCACTTCAGCCAGCTCTTCAAAGTGCACATAGTGAAGGTTAGAGTAAGTCTGTTTCTTCTCCCACCAGCCAGTCACATGGTCATACCAGGATCCCCACACCGCTGTACAGAATAGTTGTTTTTGACTCACAACCCAAAAAAGCAGTGGTTTATTGCTTCCAATACTTGCAGAATAAGATAATTGATGATCTCCTCACAGAATAAACTAACTTAATAAGCAACTATATTATTTTACTTACTCTTCCCCTCCATGAATCTCTGTAGGAAGCTGTTCCAGTCTCCAGGCTCAGGCTGGACCAAGGTCATACGATCAAAATGGAAATAAGACACTGCATTGTCCTTGGCATTACGGGCCACATACACTATCTGTATGTAACAACACAAAGTTGGGTGGGGAGCGGGGGTTGTCAAAATTACTTTATGAATAATAATAATGAGGAATAACACATTTAACAATCAACTGAAACCTCCCACAAGAAAGGTTTTGTCATTCTGTTTATTTACTATTTCACTGGAAAAACATTGCCAGGGAAATAATGCATCCTCTGACATGTATAGTGTTTCTCAGTGTTTATATTGCATGCTTTCTTGAATATTTGATGATTTTAAAAAAAAAGATGTTGCAGATATAAAACAACAGGTAGCCTACTTTACCCTGCAATTTTGTTCAAAGAAGGACTTTGGCACAAACTGGACTGGATAGTGAGTTTTTATTAGTCGAGGAGAGGTAGGTAGTTTATCTGCCAATTCGACTCCTAAAACGGAAAATTACATTTTTAACGATTTTACATATTTCACAATTTTTTCCTGTCTTTTCCAGGCATTGTCATATGCAACAAATACAAAATAAGCATTTTAACATAGAAAAACTGTGTATGTGAATCTTTACATAAAAAAAAACAATATTTTCATTATGTACTTCTAGATAATGTGTGTGAGTGTGTGTAATAGTAAATAAGGGTGTTTTGAAGATTTCAATGCAATCTGCAGTGCAGGTTACATTTCAATGGATAAATGAAGCATGTCCTCACCAGTTGGAAAAGAAGGTACGGTTCTCTCAAGGAATGGTACTCTATCATGGACAGGGATGGAAGTTTGACGCTCGGAATATTCCTGACCAAAATACAGAAGGTCCAGTATATAAGAGACCCATGTAGTTCCTATCAAAAACAAAGGAGTGTATATAAGAAGAAAAAGAACAGACACACAAAACCCCTTCCTGTTCTGGCACAAAAAAGGCAGAACAAATAATCATACTGCTGCACTGACCTGCTTTGGGGTATGCTGCAATGAGGATATCGTCTGGCCTGGCTTGGAAACTTTGTACATTCTCCCAGTTGTCCGTATAGTAGTGGCTCATGCAGACTCCATTGAAATCAATGAGTTTTGGCCGAGATGGCTGCTCCATCTGAGGCTAAATGAATGCCAGAGGGAGGCAAAGGGACATTTGAATACTATATACTGTAAAAAAACTAATGAATATTAGTGAATATATTTTTCATTGTCAGGAATACTCACAACAAATATTGAAATATTTTTGAAAGTTTTAAATTAATAAATTTCGATAGTGTTAAACAAACAGTATTCAAAACAATTATATTTGAAAGTAGAGCACATCATCTAGACAGTATTTTAAAGAAATAACCAGTAACCAAAATGTACCTTATTAATATGTACTTCAGTCATGTATTCTGGTTTATTGTGTTTATCTATTTATCTTCTTCCAAGATCATATCCCATGCATAGTACTTCCTCTCCTCATGTTACATAAGCACTGAGGGATAGGTTGTGGTCTCAGGTATTTTTAAAGCCCATCCACTGTATTATGGATGTTCAAAGGTACAAAGGTGCAAAGGTATAAAGGTCTTTGTTGGCTAGCCTTTAAAACATTGACTAATTTCAGAAGATACATACATGTTTTATACTTGTATGCCTATATTTGGTTGAGTAGTCAACCATACATGTCATGTTTATATGTTCATAATCATATATAGACAGTACATATCTATGTATGCAAAACAGACTACATAAACAATCACAAATATTCAGATTGTCTTTAACATTTACAAAACAGCAGAAAACATACTTGCAGATTCCTACAAATCTCAGTAGGATAATGCATTTAGAGATTCTTTAACACATGTACAAACCTTATTTTGCATATATAAAATAAGGAAATAGCAACAATAAAATTATATTACAAAACGGAAGTTACACGACCCACTGCACTGCGACTCCCCCTGCTGGTGCACGGAGTCACCTTCTGAAGCTACCGCTATGACCGCTCCCCCTTCTAAATCTCCAATCCAGACGTACCTTTTGGGTTAGTTAATTTAGTCAGGTATGTATGTCTGTTGGTTAGGAAGGGGGTTGTGGGTTATTGCTTTTGTTACACTGTTTTGCTTGAACAAGTAGACGTTTTTGTATTGGACTGAATCTTAATTAAGGAGGGACTTTTGTTCTATGTGTCAGATTTAATAAATGTTTACTCCCTGCATCTGAGTCCGGCTCCCTTGACAGAACATGACAGGTAAAGTTCTGTGAATTCCTGGACGACTACTCATGCAGTCCATAAAGTGAATTTTTATTCTTGCACTTCGTTCTAACAACAAAGTCACAACATGGCAAAGTAGGGGTAGTAGGCCAAATCAGCACCACCTGGGAATGCAGCCGCCACTCCCGACGCCACAGAAAGTCCACTGAAGCCCGGCAGATGCATGGCACTCAGTGACCCATAGTGTGGGAGGGCCTAAGTAGGCACGAGTTGGAGAGGCCAACAACTTTGTTACAAACGAGATAGTGCATGATTAATACAATAGTGTACTGTAAGGTAAATATATTTAGCCTACATTTTTCCTGGAGCAGGATTTCCTTTATCTCTTTACACATGGTTCCTTCTCATTCAACAATTACAAAAGAGAGACAAAAAGATAATTTATCACAGAGAACTAACAAATGTTAGGCAATGTAAATTCCTCACCAATTTTAAGAGGCCCAAACACGACACGTGAGGTATTCATTGTATTTCTCAACAAAAAAAAAAAATTAAAGTCTGAGGCAATAGGATTATTGCTCAGAGATCACACAAATGTTAAGTCAATATGATTATTTCTTATCAAAACACCTGCACGTTTTTCCAATGTGAGGTAGGCTACTACATTTATTTGTCCCCAATCTGTATACAGTACAAATAACAGGATATTGGCCTATAGCTGGTCAGTGCATTAACATCAAGGTTGGCTTTCTTTAGTAAGGGTTTGACAGCAGATGCCAACTACAAACAGAGTATAGAACACACTATTCTAGAGGGCACATAGGGCACAAGGGATTTAGTAATGTATCTTAAAAAAGGAGGAGGAGGACCTTAAAATCTATTCTAAATGTTACTGTAGCCAGTGCAACATGGGAGTCGTGTTATTTAATTGAAAGCAAAGCTGCAGAGTTTTGAATGAGTTGAAGTCTCTGTGGTTTTTATTTTGGGGAGGCCAATTAAGTAAATTTTAATAGTTTAGTCGACTTGAAATACCGACTTGAATAAATCTTCTTTTTGACTTATAAATGCACTTTTGCTATGTTTCTATGGTGGAAGGATGATATTTTTATCTTGTTAATGAGGGACTTGAAACCATAAAATCTTAGTCTAAAATACTAGTAACCTCAGATTTAATCCAAGGGGTTAGTTTCCTTAGTTTATTAGACAACATTTGTCTTTTTGTTTTCGGGCCGATAAGTAAGATTTCAGTTAAATCTTAATTTAACTTTAAAAAGTTATTACTTATTCATATATTTATGGCAAACAGATAGTCAGTAATGGAGGTTATAGCTGTGGCATCATTTGATTCGGTAGCGATGTACAGTTGCATGTGTTACAGGTCCCAAGGGGTTGGGACCCCATAAAACAGATAATGTTTGTTTGTTGTGGTGGTTTACTGTTTAACACAGGGGGAAACGGGATAAATAATTATGAGGGGTGAATCTGCTTGTGTTCCGTAGCTCTGCAAGTCAGCATCTTTATTCATATAATAAGTTCTCTTATTTGTTCTGTGACTTAATATTCTTCACAGATTCTTAAAATAACATCCACTTTTCATGTCAGTATATTCACATTCCATAACCCAAAAATTTATAATTTACATGCTATGCCTTGAAATACTTAAACATTGTCTTACATCAATGTAATATTGAATACATTTACTATCATAAGTAATAACTCCATGTCTTTAAATATTCCTTAATATCAGTAAAATAAAAGTGACTTCTGGACTACATGAATATTACTTAATAACATGTATAATAATATGCTAACACATAGATGTTCAGATCACTGCTAACTAGCATACTCAACTACGGTACCATTGTTAAACCTTGAAATAAATGGCTAACAGGTTAGCATAGCTAGCGAACATTTACACATTAATATCAGACTAAACAACATACTTGTAATGACTTCTGCTATTGTGGTTACTTGTACACCCTTTTTAGATATGAGCAGATGGTAATAGTTTGGAAAATATATTATATGACCATGTTTTAACCATTCTATTATACAAAGTAAAACCGTAAAAGTCCGGTCGGCCATTTTGTTGCATTGACTTCCAGTATAACACGCTAACCGTGTTCTGGTCCCATTCATTTGCATTAGGCAAAATACATTTGAAGTTAAACCAATATTCATAACTCATATTAACACCAAAAAAACAAGAATTAACATTTTAATGTGTGAAGTATACCAACCTGTTTAACACAGGGGAAAAAGGGAGAAATAATTACAAGGGGTGAATCTGCTTGTGTTCCGTAGCTCCGCACGTCAGCATCTGGAGCAAGACGGCAGATACTTCACCTACGTAGCACAAACTACCTGTTAAACGTACAGCTCCCCCTTGTGGTGCAACCCATAATAGCAGTCATTTACAATCAGCTAACAATATTCAAGAAAATAAAAGTACATAATTTCAGTATACCACCAAATTGTGACCAAACATTTAGTGAGCGTCACACATGTCATCCACATATAAAAACATACATTGTGCTCCATAATAATATCCCTAAGTGGTAGCATGCATAATGACAATAGTGGGCCTTGGCAGCTTCCTTGTGAAACCCCAAGAGAAATGTCATGATCTCCAATACTGATGCAAAATGTCCTTCCCTTGATATAAATTCTGAACCAATTTAACACATTGTGAGAGACCCACCAGTTTTTGAAGTCAATTTATTAAGATATTATTATCAATGGAATCAAATGCTGCACTCAAGTATAAGACACCAAAAATGTAGATCTTATTCTGTTGTGTTAAGTCTAAGGTCACTGATTATTTTAGTGCTGTGGTGTGTCCTAAAGCCTGAATGAAATTCCTCAAGGATATTGTTATCCAGGGGTGATGCAAGGGTGTCTGGGGGCCCAAGGCAAAGAGGTGGGGGCCTTTACACCCACCTGTCCGCATCTCTGCAACAAGATATAGGCTATTTTCAAATAAAATCTTCATTAATAGTGCAACAAATAGGCCCTATTAGGCATAGGGTTAGGCCTAACACTAGATTGATTTAAGCAGCTTCTTACTATTTCATAGCATTCAGCATGACTTCAGGGTGTTTGGCCAGTGCATCGTGGTGTGATATACCACAGAGCTATGACTCTGATGGTGATGCTGTTACTATAGGATGGTCTTGGTGATACTGTGGGGATTTTACTGCTGGAATGTCAGGATGGTACTGTAGATCATCTTTCTAATTTTGAGCAGTACTGGATAAGGTAGCTTGATGATAGAACTGCTAGAAATAAGTATTATAACAAAAATAACTGTATTACTTATTAATAATACTTTCTACTTTCTACTTCAAATTAATTAGTTTGTGCATATGTGCAGTGCATGTACAGTGTGTGTGCATGTTTGTGTGCAATAGGATACAGATTAGAGAATAACATTGTAAAAAAAATAGGCTACAGTACATTTGAGAGAGAGCATACTATATCAATACATTATGTTAGGCTATATTGAACTCATCAGCTATTTGCCTACTTGTTGGCAACTAGACTACAAGTTGCCTGAGAAGTTGTCTCAGAAACAAAACTTAATGTAAGCCTGTTAATGTAGGCCTATTACCCACCACCCATTTCAGCAAATAGCATAATGTAGACTAGCTTTAGGTTTAAATAGATAACAGAAATGTTAGTGTTGTCACATCACAGCTTCTTACCACCCTGCTTTGTCTTTTCACACAAGGGTTCCAGTAGTGCTTATATCACTGTCACGTCCTGCTGTCCGCCTCCCGTGTTCTCTTCCTTGTGTTTCCCCTGTGTTCCAGTCCATGTTTCCCCTGTGTTACGAGCCTTGGCCTTGTTGATTGATATGGATTTCGCCTGCCACCCGTTGTCTGTGCCCAATGGTCTGTCTTGTCAACTTGTATTTAAGCCCTAGTGTGTTCTGTAGTGTTTGTGGAATTATTGTTTACTGTCAGTCCTGTTTTTGTGTTCCTGTCTGTGGATATTAAAACCGATAACCATGAATACCTACGTGTCGTGCGTTTGGGTCCACCCTGCCTGCTTTGACGTGACAGAATAATTCCACCACAGCATGGATCCAGCAGACACTACCGTTCTCCGGGTGCTCGATGAGGTGAGGCACACCGTTCAGGCCTTGTGTGGTGTCTGCCACGACACCACGGACCCGGAGCGTAGACTTGCGGGAATTATCCTTATGGACCGTACCCTGTTCACCAGGCCAGAGCTCAGACGGGTCCCTGAGGTCGTCCGCATGCGGGTAGCGCTGGCCAGACTGAGGACAGGCCTGCTGCCTGTCCCTAGCCCCCAGGCAGCTAGCGATAGGGCCGCTAGCCCCCAGCCATGCCCTGCACCCCAGGTAGCTAGTGGTGGGCCCGCTAGCTCCCAGCCATGTCCTGCACCCCCGGTAGCTAGTGGTAGGCCCGCTAGCCCCCGCCATGCAGCCCCCAGCCATGCCCTGCTAGCCCCAAGCTATGTCCCGTGCCCCAGGTAGCTAGTAGTGGGTCTGCTAGCTTCCCACCTAGCACAGCACCCCAGGCAGGCAGCGATAGGGCCGCTAGCTCCCAGTCCTGTCCTGCACACCAGGCTGCTGGCTCACAGCCAAGCCCTGCACTCCAGCCGCTAGCGTTAGGGTCGGTTGCCTGTGGTTTGGTCTGGTTCCTCCTGCTAAAGTCGGGTTGGCTAGCAGTCACCCTGCTTCAGCCCTGCAGGACATAGCACAGTCGCCGTACTGTGGAACCCGGTTAGCCATAAAACAATCCCCCATGGCTAAACACGGTTCAAGGGGCAGGATGACGTACCCTCGGTCCGGTACAGGGAGGGCCTCTTCCCTGCCGCATTCTGTACCCGATTTGGCCCCCGCGCCTTCTGCATTTGTTTCGCTGCTGCCCGCTGAGGCGTTTTCTGTTGTTCCGCAGCCCGCTGAGGCGCTTTCTGTTCTGTCTCCACCCCCTAAGGCGTTTTGTGTTTTGCTCGCGCCCTCCGAGGCCGTTTGTGATTCGGCTCTTGCACCAATTGTTTCGTCTGCCGTAGAGCCCGTTTTTGTTTTGGCTTCTGTCCCCGAGCCCCGTCTGGCCAAGACGGCAGCCCCAGAGCCAGCCTTAGTTCAGGCCCCAGCACCCGATCTGGCCATCGCGCATGTGTTAGAGCTTTCAGGGGCTGCTGCTCTGTTCGGGCAGCTCGCCTCCTCCGCCGCTGGGCTCCCGCAGCCGCAGCCGCTTCCTGTCTCTGCTGCTGGGCTTTCCCCGCCGCAGCAGCTCCAGCCGGATCCCTCCGCCGCTGGGCCCTTCCCGCCACAGCAGCCCCAGCCGGCCTCCTCATGTGCTGGGCTTTCCCCGCCGCAGCAGCTCCAGCCGGACCCCTCCGCCGCTGGGCCCTTCCCGCCCCAGCCGCTCCATGATTCCGCCGCTGGCCTCTTGTCACCACATCAGAGTCCCTCCGCTGATAGGTCATGTATGCTGCTTGAGCCCCTGCCCCATGTGCTTGTCCCACCCGAGTCCCTGCCCCCTCTGACTCTGCCTCCCGGGTTTCCGCCCCCTCTGACTCTGCCTCCCGGGTCTCCGCCTCCTGTGACTCTGCCACATGAGTCACTGCCGGTCATGGAACCTGAGGACTGGCCATCTCCCCCAGAGCCCGTGGAGTGGCCACCGCTGGAAGGGTGGCCGCCGATCAAGGACTGGCCGCCACCTCCGGAGCCCCCTGTGTCTTCGTCTCCAGTGTTTCCAGCCCCGCATCCAGTGGCCCCGCTTCCCGTCCTGTCTCCGTTGCCAGCCCCACCTCCCGTCCTGCCTCCTTTGCCTGCCCCGCCTCCAGCCGACTGGCCTCCTGACCCGTCTCGCCGTCGTCCTGCTCGGCCATCCGGCCAACCTCCTGACCCGTCTCGCCTTTGACGTGACAATCACGCTTTCAAAATAACATTAATTATATTTTCTTTTCATCCCTGCCGGTGTTCTGTTGCGTTTCCTACGCATAAGCTATTAGCTACATATAGGCCTATATCATTATTGTAAAGCATACATCATCAACGCTACAGCGATACAATTAAATTTCTATTTCTTACATTTTAAAGCGGGTGAAATTGCCATAATTGACGCCTATATGCACATCCGCTTTAAACCATGCGTCCGAATCTCATACAATTAATGTGGTAATTATGCATTTAATAACAATATATTTTTTAATGTATGGGAAAGCGTCATCATCCTGGAATTTGCTGGCAATAGTCTACCCAGCGTTTTTGTTTTTACTTTATTGTCTAACAAATGTAATTTCAGTTGTAGAACACCGCATTGCAAACTGGACGCATGTGGGCGCTATTTTGTTGTGCAAAAGCCTGTATGCCAGAGACTTGGAATAATGTGGCATCCTATAATTCGATATAATACCTTCCCAAACGTCCCAAACACCCTTGAGCCAGGGAACAGGAGACCAACCCCGGAGGCAGGACAAACAGGTCGGGGCTAGCCAGAATGCTGGGCAGGCCAGCAGGACCAATCAGGGGGCTGGAAGCATTTGGCAGATGCCCTCATGAGACAGGCACAGGGCACGTCTGTGAGCAACAGGCGAGGACCCGGGTCGGGTATATTAATCAAATAATTTATAAATGCTTTATAAAAAGTTTTTGGAAATGCATAGTAATATAATTTGCCACTTTTACTGAATAGATCATTCTATTTTACTATGGGTTATAAGTATGTGCCCACTGGCAAATGTAGTTGCCACACTTTCAAATCATAATTACTTAAAGTACAAGACAACAAAGCAACAAGTAAATTACATTATTAGTTAAAATGTGGGCATGGGTTAATAATATGGTTATGCTCAAAACTTTCTGTACATTCAAACCACACAATATACTGTATCATTTTTTAGGAATCATATCTCAACTGTGTTACTGAGTTTAAAAAAAATGCAAATCTGTATGCAAATGTGAATGTAGTAAGCACAAGTGGATTCTGTAACATAAATTTGCAGATTCCTGTACACATTTCAAAAATCTCATTACACATTTAAAGAGATTCTTTAGCACATTTACAAATCTTAGTATATATTGAAATCAGGTTACACAACTCTCCCATGAAACACTCCTTTAACTTTTGTAAATAGTTCTGCTACAATTATAGCGCTGACTGCTCACAGGTGGCAGAGCCTATAGACCTACATACAGCCCTTTTCACACATTGTTCCTCTTGTGCCTGTTCATGTTGTGGTAATACTGGTATATAGCCTGGACAGTCCAGCAGAGGGTGGTAGCTAATACAACACTTTATGGATGCTGCCAAGCAACTTTAACAAATGTTTTCAGAAGACTTCGGTTTAAGTCTTACTTTTGAGCTTGCTTCATGCAATTTGCATTTCAATATACAGTATAGGCAGCACATAATAGGTCTTATCTTACGCCAATGTCAGCTGGAGGC